>JAIPMN010015796.1:0-11758 GCA_020650975.1 Apostichopus californicus
ATATATTCAATATGCTATAACGGTGCTGTAGTTCTCGCCCTGGAAAAGGGAAAGCAAATGTACCTCGTTCTACTCTGTTTAATGATTCACTCTCAAAACTACAGAACCATAGAAAGATGTTAGGTGGAGGCCTCGAAATAGGTTAAAAGGCTGATATGAGTATATAGCATTATAGTATAGAAAGGTGTGTCCAGTCGCTTATAGTACAATACAATTATAGTAATACAATTATACATAAGACTGAGACTGTTATGAATAATCATGACGTAATTAACATTGAACATCCGCAACCACACCCCTTCCCCTAACCATCCCTCTCCAATAATAATTAGCTATGCTAGATTTTATGTCAGTAAACGTAAAAGGCAAACAATGAATTAGCTGCCAGGCAAAGTACTGGTTTACTAATTAACCCCCCTCCCCTTCTCTGCCCCATCACCAAATTTTGACAAAATAGTTCTTTGCACCTAACCTCATCTGGTATAAAAATTTCCCGCCAACGCAACTTTGAATTTGTTTGAACTCCTCTTATCGCAGATGACAATTGCAAAATAGTCCCAACCTTCACTATATATCTATTCAAGCTATGCCCAGCTCTGACATTAAAGAAATCTATTTAATAATTAGAAATGTAAAGTTGTCGCTTGGAATGAAAAAGGTGTCCAATTACCAATAGAAATTAACCTAATTTCATTTATTCTCTGCTGAAATCTGATTCTTGATTAAAATCGGTGATAAAGATAGTAAAGGGAAAGACAAAAAAAAAATTGAAGAGAGATGAAGTTTGTGTTCCTTTTCGAACACTTTCATTAATTCACCTTTTACTCTTATTTGACTAAAAGATTTTCACAAAAAAAATATGAAAAGAACCCATTTTTAGCGCGGGGACAATAGAAGGCAAATGGGTAATTTGAATAAAACATGTTGTATGCACGTAATTCGGACGACAGATTCAACGACACCCCCAAATAAAATCATATCCTTTCGCGAATAACTTCGTGAGAGACCTATGTGTGTAACCTTATCTACGAATTGATGGTAATGAATACATTTCGGCCTCAAGTGGGAACGAAGAAGAAGAAAAAAACGAGATAAGAAATAAAAGTTCAAGTTAAATTCTGACTTAACTTTCTCCTTTTTGCTCTTGTATCAAAGATTTCACAGAACAAGAGACAGAGAAGGCCAAAAAAGAAAAAAGAAAAAAAGAAGAAGCAGAAAATAAAACGAGGAAAGGTTAAAAGTTACAATCTAGTTTGATGAAAAAAAAAAGACCATCACAATTGAATATCTCTCGTTAAATCAATGCCCAAAAGGTTGAAATCTCACAACGAGCTCTAAATTTGATTTTTGTTGTCTGTGCTATCGATTGTTACTTAACCCTGAGGAGTGAAATACCTACAGCTCTAAACTTTTGCTGATACAAATTTTTCTCTCTGCCTTTATCAAGCTCTTAATCTTTTTTTTTCAGTCTCTGACTCTCTCTCTCGCTTTCTTCGTCCACAATATTCTCTTCTCCGAGGGACGCATTTTTAATTCTATTATTTTCATTTCATTTGTAAGTAAACTTGTTTGGCTTGATATCTAGGGTTACGATTGAAAAAAAGAAGGAAAAGTTTACCCCCCCCCCCTTCCAATAAAAACATAGAAAGGAAGAAAAGGGGGGGGGGAAATTGCATCTCGCAGTTGTTTGAAATAACTTTAGAATATACCCCCAATGCACCTTGTTGAGTAAATATGTCGATTTCTTTGAATTTCATCTTAACGTTTTCGTCAAGTATACTTTTCCTGCGTTGTAAAAAGGAATTTTCTCCAAAAGTTTTGAGAAATATGTAATTCCTTAGTCTGTAATTCCTTTCCTTCACTATGTTTGGAATGGGGTTTATTTTGTCTTCTCTTATTCAAGAAGTGATGAATTGATGATTTTTTTACCAGTAACAATATTGAAAATAGTTCACTGATCATTAAACTAATTCGTTTTAGGGTTAGGGTTAGGGTTACGTAGGCGTGTATAGGTAGGTGGCGAGTTTTACATATATGATTTGACAATATTGTCATTATATCTTAAGCTCTTGACTGCTGCGAGGCCAGAAAGGGAGACAACACTTTTCTTGTCTGTATAGGACATGTGTGTGTGTCGCTATTTCTATATTTGTTATTTCTTATCTCTGCTTTCATTTCCTATACGGTTGATTTTATAACCTAACATTTATCTAATTCCATGTTTGGAATCATTGCAATTTCAACACATTTAGTTTTCAATGCAATTCTATAAAAGCATTTTCCACACACTAACATATTTAATTTTTCATGCAACACTCCATAAGGCCTAAAGATAAGTTTGGAGGACACAAATTCCAGAAAGGTACTAAGGACATATTTTAGCTGATATCATGTTTTTTTAGTATAATACAGTAGTATTTGAGGGTTATGCTGAGACACTTCCCAAAGTTTATGTCAAAGTTCAAAGGTCATTTAATTGTCGCTTTGCACAGATTATCATCTATAGTGTTCTTGCTAACTAACCTGAATTATTTTTCAGAAATATACATATCTTTAAAAAACAAGAATTTGGAAATTTTGATGTATGTACGTTTTCTGATAATGTTTACTTTTGAACTAAAGATGCATCATGGCTTCTGCCTTTAAACTTTGACTAGAGCTACGTCGTGGGTTACTATATACAACATAATGGACGCAGGAATATTAGGTTCTTCATCCGCACGACATTAAAATAACACCCACCACTATTTAAGCCTTTGAACGTTGCTTTTTTGTTGGGGGTAGGGGGGAGGGGGTGGAGTAGAGTTTGGTAGATTATTTAAAACAATGGGGACTCTATGGGCATATCTTATATTGCAAACATTTTATTGAAAGAAAGATAAGAAATCGGGAGTTTCAAAAAGGAAAATTACTTTTACGTTCTACGATAACTATATTTATGCAAATATTAGAATAAGGTCGCTAGTTTGATGTAGGAGAGGGGCCATGGTTTCCCCGGGGCAATTTAAATCATTATATTGTGAATTGTTATATAAACATAGATGACATTAAAATTTATTCATGTGACCTGCCTGAATATATGGTGACGTCATAAATCTGTTTTGGTCATAATCATCGATGCTTTACCAAGTGTATGACAAACTAATTCCTTTTCCAGGCATTGCCTTTTCATAACAATAATGTTTATATGTTCATAAAACCAGATGCATTGCCGCGCTTTTCAAGTTATTGAAACCATTGTGATTGACAATATTCTTATGTTTGTGCGTTCTTCCTGTTGTTGTTTTTGTATGTGTCGTGTTTTGAGGTCAATATTATCAAAAATATGGAGTCGTGCTCAAAATATAAAAACAATTGGCCAAGGTATGATAGTCTTCCAGAATGTATTATCAACTAGACATTACTCCGTGAGTAATAAAATAGTTCTAACAATTATTGTGAATATTTCGTCGCCAAGACACTTTTCAGAAACAGTGAACTAATCACATACGGAAAGAGTACATCCGGAATTTTCCCAAAAATTGCATTTTTTTTTAAGTTAAATTAACAAGTTCATGTAGGATTCAGTAATGTTAATATAATATCGAACCATTTATTCTCATCGATGCAAAATGCGACATGTTGAAAATATCCGAATCCTCTATTTTTTTGGTATTATCAAGGATAATATATAGGTATTGAGAGTTCATATGATAACCGTTTTACCGTGCATTTATATAGGCTATGGTTTTTTATAATGTACAACTATAAGTTCTTTACCTCAAAAACCTCCCTTTTTCGCAGAAAAAAAACGGTAAATTTAATTTAAATGTTGTAAATTATATGGAGGCTCTTCATATGAGCTCACATTTTGTTAGGATGGTTTTGACGCGCGATAGTAATTGTGCTCTGAAAGAGGCGAGAACATGAGGAAAGGATGCACACTTTATGTTACCAGGGGCGCCGATTCCAGAGGGGTGGGGTGGGGGGGGGGGAAGGGTCAGTGGCTCCTTTAACGGTTAAAACTGGCGGCAAAATAGATACGATTATTTGAATTTCAGATTCAGCAAATGTTAAATGAATATTGAAACACATGTATGTAGTAAAAGTATGTATTCCAACACGTTTTTCAAAAGCCATATATACGTCGTGCTGTCGACAAAACGTGTCTGTGTCAAGTTACATTATACATAGTTTACAAATACATACTTGAACGTATTTATTGAATTATTGGAATAAATACAACTAGTTTGTTTCGTGGAAAATATAATATGTACGTGGCGGCGTGGTGGTGGGGTGGTTGGGGGGAATGGGGGGGGGGAGGGGGATAGAAGAAGGAGGAGGTACATCTTACAGCTAATTTGTGTATACTTCCGGTCAAGTACATTTGCATTCATGGAGGGCTTGTATCGGTAAGTTTGGCCCTCCAATTGTGGGGGGAACGGATAGACACCCCTCTTTATATGTTACTATATAGCAAAAGCAGAACAAGATTAATTGGGAAAAGAGGAGTTTTCTTAAAAATGCATTGGAAATTATCCGAAGTGTTTCTTTACAATTTTTTAGAATCCAATGGAACATTAAATTTTGTTTTTCAAAAGCATCACTTTATAGAACCTAGGATGTGCCAACGTCGATCGGCTGGCGGCTGCGCCTGGCAGTTCTGAATGTCGCCCAGCACAAAAATTTCCGCCCGATGATTAATTTAACAAATTTACCGTTACCAAAATATGGGTGAATACTTAATGGGAAAAAGATAGCCCCTTTCGCCATGCATGTAAACATGCTTCATTTGCAAAAGTTTCCCAATGGGGAAGGGGATATACTCCCACACCATAAGCCCCCCCCCCCCTCCCTCGAACGTCAATCACACTACCGCACAAATCTGCCAGGCACTCAAATATTCCTGACACACATCCCTGAGAACCGAAACATTAACATTAAGTAGGCTTACACTGAGGGACTGAAATTTATCATGAAAATTCTAAAGACAGATTCAATCAAATTGAACTGTGAAATATATAAAAACCCGAAAATAGATATATGCAATATGACTATACACTCAACTGTTACTCTTTTAGTGTAGGACTATATGACATTTTCAATGCCACAACTCTGACGGCTTATTTCAAGATTATCACAAGAGGATATCGCTTACGCATAAATAGTAATGCCAATTCTTTTTAATTGGGTAACTCAATAACAGTCACCCTTATCGTTGCCTCCCACATCACTTTAAGTTTGCCGTGTCTCCTCATAGATATGAAATAACTGACTTCTGTAGTATAAGAGCAAAAAAGGTGTAGCAAACTTCAGTTAAACAAGTCAGTGTGTTACTGGTTTAAAGATCGCGTCCTTTTAGGATCAACAATTTGACAATTTTGTTCAAAAGCTTTAAAACGTGTACAGAAATTTACTATAAAAGATTACAATTAACAGAGGGCAGTTTGAACGTACACTGAGCCACTGGTATGATACAAACACGGATGGGGTCGGGAGGAGATGGGGGGGGGCGGAGGGGAGGGGAGGGGAGGGATAACAGCGTAGTAGATCCAAAGAAGAAATAAACGGCAAAGTCCGAAGACGTTCGTATATGTTTAATGGCAGAGGCGTCGACGTCGACGACACCCCGGGTACAACGATGTCGTCGAAGTACATATACAAATTAGAAAAACATTGAGATCATCACGTAGACAATTTTTCTTTCCAGGAAACATTCTTGATTCTTTAGATGTCCATCCATCCATCCATCCACAGGAAATAACGTGAATTGAAGTATCAAAGCCAATCATAGTCGACAATATATCTATAGAACATATTAGTATACTATAGATGGGTAGAAAACCTCCAAAAGTTCAAAGCAAGGTTTCGTTGGTTTCATAATACAACGACATCTGTAAATGTCTACGCACGAGTGCATTAACATTCAACCGCGTGATAGGCAACAAAATCAGTAAAAAAGTTTGTTAATCGGCGTTCCTTGTCATATTATTTCGCTCGTTATAGCAACCATGGCCGCCACGAGATTACTTAGGCGTATCTGACATGCAACAAAAAACTCAACTATGAATTGATCAAAGCATCTTCAATTTTGGTTAGAGAGTTGAGCCGGGGTTGAGAGACTCCATTGGTCTTTCTATATAAACTCATACATGATTCTTATGATATGCCTGCAGCTGACTTTTAATGACATTTTAAAGTCCGTACTCATAATCATAAATAGCCTATAATTAAATTTGCATTCATTTTTCTACATGACATTTATCTTTCTTTCTTCAAGATATAGTAAATTTGAATTGTCACAGTATGTATTTACCATAGACAAATTATGTGATGTCGTAGTTATACACACTGGCAACAAATCGTTTGCTTCCTTCATTTTTGTCTCTATTGTTTTAACCTTGGCTTTGATTAGTTTCCAAAATTAGTCGTATAATAGATGATGAGGATTTAGCAGTATGCCTATGACAGCATACTACATTTATGTATACTGAAAAGAATGAATCGCAATTTTGAAGTATGAAATTAAAAAGAAAATTTGGCAGAAAAACAAAAAATCTAAACTAGTTATGTCAATGTACATCTATGACATAACACTTGTTCAAGTGCGCCAAGTTCAAGTTTTGCACAAAACTTGTTAACTTCAGACTATCTCTCTCTATATATATACATAACGGCACGTATTGGTATATTGAACGCAATTTTGAACAGGATACATATCTTTCACGAGTCAAACAAATCTTGACCCTTCGACCAGGGGTCAAAAAACATATCCTTTAAAAACAGCTGTATGATAGGCTATATATTGATGTTTCTGGCCAGTGGATATGCTAGAAAACCGAAGCAACGAAAAGACCCCCACCCCTCCCCCAAATGGCCGAAAAGGAAGGAAGTATAAAAGTAGAGCAATTCAGACGTACCGAGGATAACTTTGGTTCATCGTTCAAACAGTAGGAAAGCTATATTATTGTTTCAAGTGTAAAGATTGATAGCTGGAAACCGACTGCCGCAAGAAAGGCCCAGAAAGGGTGACAGCTCAGGTTTGGTTGCATTTGATAGAGCTCTGAGCTAATTTGAAAGTTAAATTTACTAGTCCACTGGGAATCCTTTCGCGTTTGACAAAGAGACTATCTTACTAAAAAAGTATATATTTAAGCGATATCAGGAGTTATCATGTTGATGTTTCATATAACTGAATGGAGCAATACATATAACTAGTCCTGTTCATTTTTTTCCTTTCTTTTATTCTTGTAAGGCTTAAAGGCAAAGGTCACTTTTGGTCACGTTCTGGAGAAAAAAAAGTCCAAGCCCTGTTTTGAAGTTTTGAAGAATTTTTCGATTGTGTTTCGACAATCAGAGTAAAAAAGAAAAGAAAAGAAAAGTAAAGAAAAGGTGACCAATATTATATGACTGCAAATTTACAGTTTCCTTCCAGCCTTGATTAAATCACGTGTCCGGATGCATCGTTTACTATCTTGAACCATGACATTTCAAGACAAGGAAACCAACAGGTCAGAAAAACAAATAATTTTTATAGAAAATAAAAAACAAATCGTTATTTACTAAGGAATACAAGTTCACTTTCCCTTCCCTTCGTTAATTAAAAAAGTCAGTTCATTAACATTATATATAGTATATCAATATACTTGCTTGTTGGACTGCTTGGGTTGGTTTGCCTTAGTTATTCTTCTTGCTTTTTTTTTTAATTTAGAAAAGTAGCCTAAGGCTCTCATCATCAAATCAATTATTTTTGAATCGACGATCTTAAATCAAAATACTCAAGGCAAATAGGACAACAAGTAAACACACCTAAGGCAATATCTGGTACGTGACGTAAGGCATTTGTCTGTGGCGTTTATATTCTACGGCCTTGAGGTGAAGTTTAGTCAACCTTGAGGGAAATAAACTGTTATAATAAAGATGTCATCTTGTCCTCTCCACAGATACAATCACGACACCAGATGAGAATTAGTCAAGACCCACTGGATAGGAGAACGATATCAATGAGGTCCTTGATACTATCAGCGATCAGATTATGAAATCAATTTAATGATTCTTCTTTCTCTTTTTTTTTCTTACCTGTTAGCTCAGATAAAAATCTTAATAATTTTTCCTGCATAATAAATCCAGATGTGTTTAGCTTAATAATAGGAAGAGATATATTTGTAATTTATCCCCTTCTCTGGCTTTTATTTCTTCTTTTTGTGCAATCAATATTTGTTTCCGAAATATGATCAGGGACGGCATTTACAAAAAAATATCTTGATGAAAATTAAATTGCATTTATGCCTCAATTTAGAGCTTTCCATGTCATTTTATCAGGTACAGCTGTAACTGGTTTAGCATATGCCTCGTTTAAGAAGATTACAGCATTAGATAATCATTATCACATTTTTTTGTGCTGATTGGTTTAAATTAATTGATGAAGGTCTATATCTTTGCCAGGACAGAGGTAATTACGATCTACACATTTTACATACAGTTTGTAACTATCGTAAGCTGATTTTGAACCTTGATTTTCTTGCTGTCTTTCCTGCTTGTTATAAAATATATGATGTGTTATTGCCTTATTGTTTACCAGGCTTGATTGTTCTCTAATCTGACTTAGTTTCCATGTTTTGCTTTCTGTATTTCATGCTTTCATAAAGTTTGTTGTTTGTTTCTTATTTGCTTGCTTTTATTTATTTTCTTTGCTTCGTTCTTTATTAGTGCTTGTTTACTTCCCCGCAAAACTGTTTCCTTATTTTTCTTGCTTCCACACCTTTTCCTATTTTATTTTCTGTCTTCCTTAATTGATTGCTTGCTTATCCGGTCACTTACTTGTTCATTTGCTTGTCGACGATATGTCATTCATATTCGCATGATCTTTAGTAATTAATATTTTGTTTTGTTTTATCTTCTTCCTCTTCTTCTTCCTCTCCTTCTTTGTTATCTCTTTTGTATTTTGTTAACAAACAAAATGACTGCATTGATTGCGGTCACCATTTTCATTGTGATTAGTTACTCGAATAAATTCAATCTGTGTCAACATCTAATTTTCACCGACAAGAAGAAAACAAGAAAGAATCAAAGAAACTAGAACCCTGGATTCAATTAAAGTGATGTTTCTTTTCGGGCTACTCTTCAACCATTGTCCGATTATTGGAGAGGGTAAGACAAAATGCAATTAAATCGAAGAACGAATCGATCGGAATCGAATCCAGAAACAACCGCCAGAAGCTCTAGGATGACTTCAACAGTTACACCGATCTGCGGCCTGCTACATCTATATCATATATATGATCTCTTATATACAAATTGGGTGACGTCGTCGTAGTTTTGGTAAATATATTACATCTAAAACAACTTTTAAAACTGTCGTATTTCCTTCATCTCATGTCTATGCCATCTTTACAGAGGTCGATCGACTATATATGATAGTAGCACTGAGTTTGTTATCGCAATATTTGCTAGAAATTTCCCGGTATTCTAGTTTTTTTAAGTTGTATTTCGCTTGTGTATATGGTTTCATCAGAATTGAGAACTGGTGATGATTTTAATTTTTCGTTTTTAGGTACATTATGAACGAAATTATAAATGATTCTGAGCACTGTAGTGTGTAGTTTAGTTCATAGAGGTGCTAGGACTTTATCCTTGTATGACGTCATAGCTTGAAAGATATATACAACAGTATGGATGATGCATGTTTGCATTGTAATGAAGTGAAAAAAACAAGTAACCATGAGGAATACTCATGGTTCAAATCCCGCTCTACCCAGCGATTTTTTTTTTGGGGGGGGGGGAGGGGATTGTCGAGTGGTGGGGTGAGATGGGCTGCAATGAGATGTGATTGAATGATGGGTTAGCTGTGAAGGGAAACGTTGGGATCGGATGTGATATGATAAGATGTGATTGGATTGGATTCAATTCGATGGGATGGGATGTAATTTCCTGTAATGGGATGTGCTAGGCATACTATTATGCGATGATTTGATGTGACGTGATAAAATCGAATGGGATGCGAAAAAAAAATCGTATTGTATTATAGCCATGCAGAGCCGATATACTGCTATCAAAATCTTAACATGTTAATGGAGTTATTGTTTTACGCCCCCCCCCCCCCAACTGGCACATGTATATTATACTATTTCTATACGGTTTATAAAGTGACCCTATAGGCATAACACAGTGTGCCCACAAAATGTTAAATCCCAAAACCAGAGGGAGTTCTTTTCAGCACCTCCATTATCCCGTTGATTCAAAGCATTGTGCCCCCGAGACCAAATTGTTCACAACAGTATAACATTCGTATCAAGTTGTTTTTACAAAAGCGTCAGGGGGAGTAACTAACGTCAATGCTACCTTTACCAGGCTCCTAATCATCGAACGCCCGAAGCGCATTTGTTACAAACAGTTTTCAAAAAATTACTACATCAGTGGTTATACAGGAAACTTACAGTCAATTTTGGGGCTTCGACTTGGTAAAGTTTGCCGAGGTTTCTAAGTATACGGACATAACGCACGTTAAATCTGTCAGCTACTGGTGGACTAAGATACATCACGACGCACTCGTAATTATCCGTAATCTATAATCCTTTTGTAGGCTGACAAGCACTTCGTTTGAAAAACTTGGTTTCACAGAATCGACTAAACTCATGGACGGCGTGTGAATACGCTATATGTTTACGAAGAAAACAAATTAAGGATATAAACATTCAGATCTTCATGATTTTCTTAATTTATCAATGAATGACGAAATCAACCATTATACGCAGAAAACAAGACAAAAACATGTATTAGCCAGACCACAAAAGAATAAACAACAACAAAAATTGGCCTCCGTTGATCGATTTAGGTTGACATGAGGCCTGCAAAGGTTAGGAGAGAATTCATTTATGGACTTCGGAGTCATGTCGGTTGAACGGTGTATCACATTTAGTCTCTTCATAGAGGGATATAGTATGTTTGCGATGATATCAACAGAGGTTTAACTCGTGATGTATTTATTACGATTGTGTACGTAAGTAATTTATCGAGCCAAGGTCGCACATCGTCAACTATAGTGTACATAACCAGTATATATTCTTATAGCCTATAAGAAGAAAAAGGGATAAAGGAAGGCTCGAAAAGTTTTCTGCTGTTTACTTGAACAATTATCAGTTTTAGAAGGCCCCTTAAATTCACTTTAGTTTTTTATTTCGCAAATTGAAGCTCAAGCCAGCTAAAGCCTAGGTATACATAAGTGTATACACACGGACTTAATCGGACAATTGTCAGCAATTTCATATTTTTTCTTTTTATTTCCCTTCCTCCAATCTTTAGTTCCTTCTTTTCCTTCTTTTTCTTGGATATGTTAAAAGTTTGTTTACTGGTCAAGCAGCGCAAAATAGGTAACTTCCAAGAATTTCGAGAAAAAAAATCTTACATCAATCTCTTTCTGACAATAATCGCCGAGGGAAGTCATTTATCTCCCATAGCATGGTCGCCTCCTCCTCCTCCTGGTTCCCAAAATCTTCAAAGAAAAAACTTCCATCAACTGCTTGTCGTTTGAAAGGGTTTCATAATCCTGGCATATATAAATGGAAAAAAATGAAAATAAAAAAGGACGAAAAAAATCTTAATTCAGCCTAGAGACATTCATAGCGACGAAGGTGCATAACTCCGGGTCAAGATGTAAACCTCCATCAACATTTATTGCCGTATTGTTAAGATGGTGCTCGTCCACGTGTGTATACATATATGTTAACACACATACATACATACATACGCACATACATAACTATATATATATATGTTTATA
>JAIPMN010015800.1:574-22094 GCA_020650975.1 Apostichopus californicus
CCCCCCCCCCCCCCGGTTAAAGCCTCTTACTTGAATACAGTGGTACATACCTCATGACAGGGTAGGTTCCCCTGGGTGATTGAAACAGGTTTAGCAGTACCCCTACCCAAGGCCTCTCTCTTCCTCTGCTCGCTGAAGAGTTTCAATTCTTTCTTCTCCTCCCCGCTGAGACTGTTGCAGTACCTGACCTCATTATCGTGAGGCGGCAGCTGATGTAGGAGAGCTCTGGTCCTGTTCTTCTCCCCTTCGCTGTTCACATATGGAACTTTGTCCTCCGGTAGAGAACACATGAACTGATGCACCTGTAAGAGTAAAAACCAAAACACACATGGTGTCGTTAATATCTTGAGCCACTGTAGTCTGGTGATGTCTTATTGGACACATTATTAAGGGGCAAAGGTCAGGAAAGGAAAGGTCTGAATAGCTGAACTATTAAACATCACAAGATGACATAAACCATAACCATTCACAGGGTTTACAATTCTGCAATAATACTTGTAACTGGTTAATTGGTTTATAGCTTATTTATATCAAATTGAAACTAATTGTAGCTGTATGTATACAGATTTTCTAATTTACGCGTAAAATATAATAAGACTTTGGTCGGAGTTGCAACCCAAAGCAAAATGTAACTTTATGGTTTGAAAAGTAATTTTGTGACGGTTCCTATCCTTTTAATAGAGGACCGAAAAATGAGACAAAAGTGATCTAACAACTGATAAGACCAATGGTCAACAAAATTTCACAAAATTGTCAAATTTTTACCTTTCGAATGTACACACATTTGTGAAGAAGGGGAGGGGGCGGTGGTGAGGGGGAAGGGGTTATGAGTAGTATTTTACTTCATTGTGAACATGCAATGTGTCATCAAAACCAATTTTATGGTATCTCTGTAAAACATTTATGCAAAATTTTAACACTTAATATTCCCCATTCACACACGGTACAGAAGATTGTTCATCTTTACATGTATGGCAAGAATTTCAGAAGGTTTTCTCGGACAACATGTTCAACCATATTCATTTTAAGCTTCAAATCCTAATATTTCTTATGTATAAACTCAAGCATCTCATTAAAATGTTCACTCCAAGTCATTAAATTCACTCAACACTTGCAATGACTGATTGCATCTTGGGTTTTTTTCCCCCCCTTCGTTGATCTGAAAATGCACCCCGCCCAAATTTGTAACATATTTCACAAACGTCTGCTGTTGGCACTTTAAGATATTCACTCCAGGACATTAAAGTCATGAATACTTGCAAGGAATAATTAATGGCACCTCATATTTTCCCATTTTTATCTGAAATTTCTCTGCGCAAATGGGACTCGGTCCAACATATATGCAATTTTTTTAAAACTTAATATTCCCATTCACACATTTGTACAGAAGATTGCCCATCTTTTACATGCATTGCAAGCAATTCAGAAGAAAATTGTTGACAACAACATGTTCAAATAATTTCATATTTAAGCTTCCAGATCCTAATATTTCTTATGTATAAACTCACGCATCTCATTAAGATGTTCACTCCAGGTCACTTAAATTTACTAACACTTGCAATGACTGATTGCATTTCGTTTTTTTTTTCATTTTCCTTCGTTAATCTGAAATGCACCCCGCCCAAATTTGTAACATATTTCACAAACGTCTGCTGTTCGCACGTGGTTATGCCATTGTTAACATTTAATCTAATAAAGGCACACACCTTACACAAGAGTACATCATCTATACTACCTTTGGCCTTGAAGTAATCTTTCTTACATTGCTGCAACAGCATGAATAGACTCTATCATGTGGCGAAAAATGAATTATGGCAATCCATGGAAAATCAATGCGATTTTCGGCATGATTAAACCTATTATCAAATGAAAGGTACACAAATGTAATAAACATGGAATGATATTTGTTAATGAAGGAACCATTCTACAAAGTGCAAGCTACTGAGTCACATGTAGGCATGTATGTGTGTATGTATGTATATATGTATATAATGTACTGTAACAGAGTTCAAGACATATCAGATCACGGCTCAAAAACAAAACACGAAAAGAGGACAATGTAAAACGCTCTTGCGTGATCAAAAGAATTTTGGAGGTCCATTTCTAAATGTTGCACAAATAGTTTCTTTTATTTATCCTGGTAATATTGAAACATAAGGCACTCTTACCTTTAATCAATTAAAAAAAAAGGGGGTGAGGGGGAAAATAAGGAAAGAAGTACAAAAAGACAAAGAAGGCCGAGAGAGCGAATAATTTTTTAATATTCTACTTACATAAATATAATTATAATTTTCTCTCGCTTGATGGCTCTTGATATCGTACAATAACTCCGCTGACTAAAGCACAGACCCGACACTTGTCAAAATTTAACGATCGAATATTCCCTCATTACCATTCGTTTATGGAAAACCGAAAGGAACAGGCGTAGTCAACGTTAACGACGTGACGACTTTCAAAATAATATCCGAATCTAAACGAGCTGCCTGCCCGGAGACAAAAATAATGATTCCTTTCGTTTCGTCCACAAAAAAACAAACAGAAAAACCTAAAACACAGTGTGTGAGTTCACAGTTTCGCTGTCACCCTTTTTCACACATCTTTCATAAAACACCACAACATGAGAGCGAAAGAGTGAGAGAGTGCAAAGTAGAACACAGATCCAAGTTCCGTTTGGAAGAAATGCAAAAAGCACCGACTCCTCCAGCGAGAAAATTATTTGGTGTTAGAATACAACACAGGAAGCCATAAAGAGTGCAATAAAAACAAATATTAAAAAAAGAAAGAAGAAGAAGGGTGCGTGAATCAAAGTACCTGATCTGGCTTCAGTCCGGGGGGAACCCAAGTATATTCCTCTAGTATACAGCCGCTGTCATCGTCAGAGGCAGAGTTGCGCTGGAAATCCGTCAGCAGCTTACTGACGCTCTTCTCGGGATCCGAGCCCATCACTTGGTGATCCTCCCTCGGACACTTGCAATGAAGACAGATTTTCCTACGGAGCACAAAACAACAAACAGAAACAGAAAAAGATGAGTCGTTTGATTCATATCAGACGAAAAGATGAAAAGAGATAAAATAAAAGGCGAAAGGAATG
The DNA here is from genome assembly GCA_020650975.1 of Apostichopus californicus. NCBI lineage: Eukaryota > Metazoa > Echinodermata > Holothuroidea > Aspidochirotida > Stichopodidae > Apostichopus > Apostichopus californicus. The sequence goes on from JAIPMN010015800.1 coordinate 3,666, forward strand.
AGTGAGTGTCCTAAACCAATTAGAGATAAAAAGCTGTCTGTGGCATTTCCCCTCCCTCCCCCCCCTCCATTTGTTTAAAGCTTTCAATTAATCAATGTATAGCATTTCAGATTGGCCAGGCCATACTTTGGGTTTTTTTTCTTTGCGTTTTATCTCGGAATGGTGGTGTAACTAAGCCAATACATGATGAGTTTATATTAAACGGATGAATCACTCCCCCTAATTCTCATCTTCAGACAAATGCTCCTGCCGGTCCGATGAACCACATTTAACACATCGGTAAACCATCGCAAAGAAAAGTCGATGAAATTTCTACCAAAAGCTGCAAAAAGGAAGTGCTGGGTGAAAGCTGAGCAATTTAATTAGGTTGGGAGTGTTCAGAAGAAGGGAAGAAAAGGGAAAAGAAAGATCTTAGGGATGTGCTCGGAACGTATGTTCTTTTTTGACAACAAGGCGGTAATGTAACTAGCATGATCAGTGACTCAAAATGTCGGAAGCTTCGACGGATTTTCGAGATGAACATGGAAGGAGTCATGGATCGATAAGGACAGATGCATCACTTGCCCTCCTTAAGAGCAGAATGACTGTACTCCCAAGTTTGCGGTCGGGATTCCAACAAAATTTATTTCTTCCGGAGGAAAAAGTTTGTTTCTATTAGTGGAGGTGCTGGCGAGAAGGTATGACGGGTACAAGTAAAATGAAACCATGGAAACTTGCAAACTAAAAATAGAGGTTACACGAGTACTGGATTGTAGAGCATTGAACCGATCAGATCGACGCTCCTATTCATCTCTTCCATCTCTTCACTGCTCTCCTCCCATCACCTCCCCGTAGGACAAACTGTACTCTTCCAGAATTAATTTTACTCCATTTTCTCAAACAATAATCCATGTTTATTTCAAGTGTTTCTTCTCTTCAATTAACAGAGCTCTATTAAGTACCTTTCCAAATGTTTCTTTGATGGTTCCCAAAGAGTGAAAAGGTCTTTTCAATCAAGCATGGCATACAAAGTAATAAGTGAATGGGGAATGATGGACAGGGGGGGGGTGGGGGAGGGTAGGAGGTTGGAAGAAACGGGGGGAACTAGGGATAAGGATGGTGATAGTTTTCTTTTGGTATAATGGCCTACTAATTTCATTTGCTAGGCCGAATAGAACTTGTGGCACAGAATCATAATTCAACGTTTATGTTATTTTTAGAGAGAATTTATACAAGGAGTAAGGAGACATCAAGGGCAAGGAAAGAGAGATTAGATCCTTCCCCTCTAAGCAGCGATCCCACTGCTTAAAGGAGGATTCAGTTTGAAGTCTCAAACACTGTGTTTTATCCTATCAGGGTAGTTTCTACCTTTCATTCACTACTCTGTCAGTAAATACTACTATGTCTAGTTTCTCATGCACATATATTCACTGATTAGCAAGTAATTGCCTGAAGAAACATGATTGACAGGTTTCTTCTGGCGGGCTTTTCGTATTTAAATTTCCACCCAATTTCCAGTGGCCTACTTCATAATTCATGAGCATTTCCAAACAGCCAATGAGCAGGAAGCAAGTATTGCATAACACTATTGAGTACGTGAAGTAGTATTAGTAAACAAGAAGGATACATGTATGTACAGTCAATCTGCGTATTATAGAAATGCACATACAATATGTGGAATACAACCACAGTATACGTTTTCAGCACACTTTTTATGTGCAGACAACATTGTTTGAACGCCAAACGCAAGGATGGGCGAAACTCGCCCACCCCACGAAGGAAAGCAAGAAAGTGAGGGCAGTGTTAGAAGTCTGACACTCAAAGAGTGAGAATCGGAAACGATAAAGCTGTCGAATGGTTCAACGTCAGTACAGGTGGCCAAGTTACTTCTCGTCAGGGTCATACTTAGGGTTATGTTAAATTCGTGTCTGACCCTCTCTCTGACCTCGGTTGTGAATATTCATTGATTACTAAACAGCTGAGCTAATGAGTTTGCAAGATTTGAAAAAATTGATGCCGTTATCTTGCCTTTTCATAATTTCAGTCAGTCATATTACTGACTTGATGAGGCATAAACAATAATGTGTGATTGATTCATGGCAATTTTGTACTGGCTTGCAGGTCCAAAATCAGCACTGATTTCAACTTAAACATTCTACTGCACAGTACTAGAAATATGCTTTCCTTTAACAAGTGTTTTTCCTCGGTGCCAACAGAAAGTAACTGTTAGCAATCCCACTAATACATTTACATCAGAACAAAGATTCCCTCTCTTTGTTTTTCTTATAGCACCATTACCACACCTCATGAATCACACTGTTAAATGGTAACATTCAACACAGGCAGACAATACTTTCTAACTAAACCACAAAATTCTTCAGTTTTAATCAAGTTGATCGATAGCATAGCCATTCCAGACATCATCCCGCCATCTGTTAAACCACAAGGCTGACAAAGATCTGGGGGAAACCTAAAATTTACTTAAATTGTTTCCGCATATCGCTGTAAGGAGGAGGTATGAATTGAAGGAAACATGGACTATGTAAAACAAATTGTAATTACAAACTTTCAGGAAGAAATTACATATGCTACGGTTCTATGATATTTCTTAACCACATGTCAGCCTGTCAGTACCGTATATGTATTATGTACATTGAACAGTAAGGTCAACTACAGCCGACCCCCTCCCCCCCCACCCCACCCTGTGCATTCCCTTTACATGCAAAATATTTCTTGGCCATTGCAGTTTATTTAAATCCATTTATTTAATTTATAAATAAAATTAAATATCAAACTCTGTCATAAGTGCCCTTTTTATAATGTGTGTTAGAGTGCAAGACATAATCGGCTTAATTCTGAACGAGTCTGAATGTGTCGAGGCGACATCTTTGTTGCAACATTCTCTTGACTGCCAAGATGCCCTTGTGTCAAATGTCCAGACTGCCCACCTTTTCCAACTGTCTGACATATATGCAAGTAGTGCCAAGTAATTTACAGTGCCATTTAGTCTGTTAAATAATTTTCTTTGCTCAAAGTCATCTGCTTTCACTAAAATCTCTTGTCCAGGGAGACTGAGAGTTAGAAAGCAGAACCATGAAAATCTCCTCTGAAAATCCAGAGATGAGAATATTGCTCAGAGAATAAACTTGCATTTCCCTTTTGTAAAACAAACAAATCATTCAGCGAGAAATCCATGGATATAGATTCACTTTGCCGATCCACCATTTCAGAAAAAATTGCCGAAATTGACGACAAATTTGCTCCGTTCATTTATATTCACCTTATACAATCGAGATACTCTCATGACACATTGAGAGTTTACTTTAAGGCATCGATGCTTATTCAAACAACTTCAAGAGCCTCTCAATCTTTTCACCTTTCGGCTAGGATGTCCATATTCCCGAAAGATTCCATATTTGTCTAGTCATTCTGTAACTTTCCATGGTTTGTTTAAGAGCAAAAATATTAGCCATAATCTTCATCCCAGGGCGTCGAGACTAGACAAGCCTTCAGAAGTTTATATTTCACAAAGCTTGACTACTTTTATACGAATTATACAGATCTAAGTTTTTCACTCTGCTTAAATACTAAAAAGGAACTTTTTCCAAAGATATTTCTTTATTTTCCTTCTTTTTAGACTTTTTCCTTTTCTGTAGCTGCTCATCAGGAAATTATTAGGATATGATTTTTTTACTTGGAAGGCTCACACACAGTACCTCAATATTAAAGCATACCCTTGGAGAATTCATGTTTACCTTTCTGACCTTGGCGAAGAGAATGGCTGAGAACAATATGACTCATGTTTATTTTAGACAGGAACAAGACTGAGAATCTGACACAACATATGAAACAAAATTGAAAATATCAAGTATAGTCCAAACCAACCGATTTGAAACCAAAGTATACAAATTTCAATTTCGTCGAAAGGACACATTCATTCGGTTTACTGCTTTCACTCTTTTTTTTTATTTATATATTTATTTAAAGTACTGAAAATCTTGAAAATTCATTTCCAACAGGAATCTTCAATTTTTGATTGATACACACAGAGAAAGGTTATCAATCATATAGCTAGATAAATTCTGGACTGTTAATGATTTGTCTATTTTTGGGGGATTATCAGATGGAAAACAAATGATCGAACTAGGAATGGCATAAAAAGAAAAACAAATTGTGGATTAAACAGGTATGTACGGTACTTAATTACTATCTATTGCTGCTTTCAAGCTCTGTAAGGGCTTGTTTCGCTTTTTCAGACTTTTCCCTTTGGTGAAAATTTAACAGAAATTCCCATAGTTTCTTGCTAATTTTAGTAAAATGTACTGACTGACCATAAATTTATGCCCTGGCAACAAGTAATTTAGTCTTTCCCTGTGTCTTATTATAAACAGTGGGTATTCAAGTTTTTTCATCATAGAATATGCCTGCAGTAATTAAATGTGCAATGTACAAGACTGCTACACATCTTAGCATTTAGGTTATAACTTGCCTATTTTTCCATTGCCATTGTTGTCTAAGACCGAAACATATCCTTCTTTATCGAGATAATGTCAATGAGCAAGTGATTAAATACTGAACTTGTTTTTTTCTTGGTTCCGAACATTTCTTCACCCAAGCTACTATTTTCAGATCTAGAATTAATCGCCAAGTGCAAGAACTTCAAAATTGAGGACTTTTATCCTAATAAGTTAAACTGAGACTAATCGTACGAAATGAACTAGAATGTACAGGGAAATTTTATATCAAATTTTAGAACATAGAATGTTCCAAAATCAACACGAAATTGCTTCTGTTGACAATTACTTATTAAATCACATGACTGAAATCCTCAAGATCTCTCTTCACTTGATTTTCACACTGATTTTACAACTCATTCAAAAACCAATCAAAGGGTTACTTGGGGTTAAGTCAAATGAGGGATTATGCACCTCAATCTATTGATGACATCACATCCTCTATGAAAAGTTAATATGCCCAGAAGGTAAAGTAACACCACATTCAGGAAGGACAAAAAAAATAAGCTGGGGAAACAAAGAAAAAAGAGAGATAAAAAAAGGGGGGGGGGGGGCTTTTGCTGAGGTGCAGTGAACAGAACTTGTCAAAGGTTTCTATAAATTGGTCATATTTCCGACTTGACCCCAAAACTAAAGTGGTCATATTTCCGACTTGACCCCAAAACTTGCTTTATCCACAAGTCTGTATATATACAGTATGTGTTTATTATAAAAGGTGTCTTGAGTGGAATCAAAACTATTGTGAACCTGAAACCTTACAACATCAAAGGAAACCTTTGAAGTCTGAGGTCAAGTGTTTAGAAAAAGAAATACAAGAATGTTGGTTCAAGGAGGCAGGAAAGGATTGAATTGGGAATTAGTGAAAGCTAAAGAAACCTCGATTGAAAAGAAAAAAAAACCAACAATGAAAACTGAGGTTACAACAAACAGGAGAAAAGCAAAACGAAACATCAACGTGGTCTGCTAATGCTAAAAACTAGGTCATAAAATGCAGTCTATTTAATGGAAATAATTACTGTAACTGACCATTTTACTGGTTTTATTGTTTGTTTGTTTTTCTTTCCTTCTAGGAAGCATTACCTATTTGCAACAGTTGGAGATACTGTAAAGCCCTTACTGTATATTTTGCTACAGTGACTGTACTACTATTGTAGAGATCTGACTCATTCTGACTCGTTTTCAAACTGATTTAAACATTTAAAGATGACGCATAACAAATTTCATGAATGTTTTTAAAGTATCTAATTAGTAACAGAGAAACATCCTTTGAAAAAAAGCTAACAATGCATTTTTTTTTTGGTTCTTGCCAGTGCAGGATTCAGCCAAAAATAAATTGAAAACTTGTCCTTCAGACCTTTGTTTGAAAAAGTTGTGACATAGCTGTAATAACAAGAAAATTATGCTAAACATAGTTCATTCTATGTAAACAGTTGAGATGTGTTTGCTTTTTGCTCTCCCTGGGGGGTAAAAACCACACATTTTACCTTCCAGCATATGCAAGCACATTGTGGTGGTATCAGCTGGCATTCTACCTTACATGGAAAGTGTAACAAAACATTTTACAGTAATTTGAACTAATTTCTAAAAATAGCTTTTCGTATTTAAAATGCGCAGCTACGAAATGTTGTCACGAGAAGATTCGTTCCCTTTGTCAATATTAATCCAGATTCGACTATTTTCATAATAATTTTTAAAGTACCCTAAAGCAGATTTCTCATAGAATGAGTAGCTGCTATGTACAGTAACTTTATTTAGCTGTGGATTAATGCACTATGGATTGATCACAAATTCTGATCCCTGACTAAAACTATGAAAGCAATTATCTCTATCTGCTGTCTATCTAGATAGATATCTGCAATGATCTGGTCGCTGAGAGCGGCCATGTGACAAACAGGTTACCAAGGGCTCCTCCAGACATGGTAATTATGAGGGTAGCTGCTTTGAGGAGACAGCGAAGTGAGGAGTGAACTTTCAATATCTTCTTTTCAATAATGGGACATTTCTTGGCCTTCATATTTTTGACATTTCAGATGTAAGTCAGTTGATGTTCCATTCCCGCATTCCTTCGTGCAATATGTCGTCCATTTCTGACACTTTGATGTTAATTTTCTTAATTTCAACAGAACAGGGAGTCAATCCCTTGTTGTAATCTCCTGAATATACCCACAGGCTAATACATTCATGTGGTAGCTACAGGCATACAGTATGTTTACCAAGGGCAGTTAGTACGTTAATTAAGATCTTAATCATGGACTAAACAACCACCTCAAAAATCCAAAGTCGTCGTGGTTACAGTGTGTGAAATAGTAACCATGGTTACCAGTGCCATGTGCATTCTATGTAAAATTATCCATTCCTCGTCCCAGTTATTGAGAAATTTTATGCAATAATTCATAGACACTGGTTGCACTTCCTAATAGCCAAAACTGTATACAAGCCCGGTGTACTGTAAGTCTCACCTCCGTACCATGCATATATGGTTTGCATGAATTAACTTATTGCATATATATGAACATTGAACACATTTTCTTATTCCATCTCTTCCAAAAATATTGCAATTAATTAGTTCCTGGTAATTGGTGAAAATAACTTAAGGTTTCATTTCACATATATCGGTAATTCTGAATGAGTAGGCTACTTCAAAACTGCTGTATGCTCAAACATAGCAACAATTTCTTTTTGATTATTATAAATTGTTTTGCAAATGTCAATATAAAATGTTACATAATAATAACATGTTGGATTCCTGTTCTGTATATTCAGGGTGGGAAAACCTGGGTTGCTAAAAACTACCAGTTGACTTTAAATGTAATTGAACATGCATGGTATATACATACAGAACGATTTTCTGACAAAGGTTATCAACCTGATTGCACATTTCTCAAACTATCATAGCTAAGCCCTTGATTGACCTCACCCACCCACCGGCCTTCTTGATCAATATTCACATTCAAATAAGGATATAAACTTCCAATAGGCAAGTAAACTATAATGATTCCCTTCAATTTAAAAAAAAATGTTTGCTGCACAGATGCCCTCCCGTCCCAACATTGGCGAATACTCCGGCATGAACGAAACTTTTCTTTTTCTTCTTCCACTCATTTACATCTCACATACTGTAACTTAGATCAAATGGCCACTGGCTGTTACTAGTACCGATATAAGGGGGGGTTGGGGGGGGGTGAAGTCAGTCCGAATAACGCAAAGATGATAGGATTTCCTTCCTTCCATCTCCTACCATTACATCTTATTAGCCTAGATCTTCCGACTATCAGAATCCTGAGAAATAACACTTGCCAACTTCCTCTCTCCCTCTCTCTCCCTCCCGTCTCTCTCTCTCAGGACATCTCTCTGTTGGAGACATGTTTTGTCTAGAATCTGATAAACAAATATTGCTCTCGGCCCTGCACTGTCAATTAAACTTTGAATGTTATCCGTATCGAATGTCTTTTCTGCAATCTGTCTGCTTTGGTATATTGCTATATTCTACCACCACGTGTACACATACAAGTTCATGCCTAACGGGTTGACTTAAACAGGGAAAAAACATCGGGGGTTGAATAATACTCGAAAACATTCAATCCCTTTTAAAAAGTGAAAAACAGACATCATTTTGGTGGATGAGCATTCGAAAAAACCAAGGTTGCAAAGACTGGTTGCCTCCTCTTTATATGTTCTAGATTATGTTTCACCCCACAGGGAGGGTTAATTGGCACATGTGTTTTACATAATCTAACTTATGTGAACAATCAGAAGAAAATCTATTGAGTTTTGCATGAACAGGAGAAAGAAACCCTTCAAAATCGCTTGTAAAGTTCTGAGAAAACAAGCCCAAACATTTTAGTACCAAATTCAAATTTTGGGCATGTGAACCCCCCCCCCCCCCAAGCATACCCTTTTATTTTACTTTCCCAAAATGAACAAGTAATCATTTAAAAATTTAAAATTTAACACATTTCACTGAAGATACCCCTGGGTAAGATAAACATTTCTTTCTTCCAGTAAGTGATACAGCAAAGAGGACTAGAAGGAAACAATTGATATATCTTCACGAAACATAATTTCCATCAAAATAGGCACTTGGTTCATGTTCATGTTATTTCCCTACAGCTATCAACACTTGAGTGCTTTTCAGTTCTTCAGTCGGATTTTTAAAGATAACTTCAATAAAAAATACTCTGAAACCTACAGCGGAAAGCCTTTAATACTTTGATTGATTGCTTACATGTTAAGGTGAGGACTCTCATCGGAATTAAGCGATGTGCCACCATTCCGCTTACCTAGCTCTGTGCTGCAAATTAAGGGGTGAATGGTCAATGCCCCAAATCATACCTCTTATTACTACCAAATAAAACATGGTTCAATAAAGTCACCGATGATGGGTGTAGGTCTTGCTTTGAAGTCGGCAATTAATGTCCATATCCTTTCATGTTGAGACGCTTGCCGTGGTATGCTAATGGACTTTTATTATCTATTATAAAGTGGTATGTACAAATGAATGCCAAAACATATGGAGGTTAACAGCGTTACATTTGCGGGGACGTTCATCGTGGTCGTTTGTAAATGTCAGGGAAACAACTGAAGTGCTTCCAAATTAATCAAAGCAACAAACTAGCGCCACATTGCGGCTAATGCTTTCAATCACTAGCCTAATGTCATTAAAATATTAGTACAAGTTCAGGACCTTTTAACAAGCTACTTAGAATAGCAACACGGATGGAGAAGAAAGAGAGAATTGACGTACGTATACTCGCTCAGATCAAAGACATCCTCATCATCAACGTCATCTCTCCCTCCATCCTTAAGGGTATGAGAAGCAAAACTAGAACAGAATGGTGGTGATTTAATAGAAACTGCAATATTGACAGACCACTGTTCAAGCCGGTTCTTTTACCTTCCCATACAAACAATTTATTGTTCCAGAACTGTCTGTCGGATTTTGGATAAAGAATTGTGTCGGACGTTTTAACTTTGATCTGAGCTTAACTTTCATAATTAATAAAAAATTGAGGTTTCAAAGTGACTGATTCAAGAGAAGAGTGTTTAAATTTGAGCAACAGCTCGACAACTTCATCCTTACTTTTTGAAATATCAGCTGATATGGAAATTTCAGATACTTTTAGTATGATACAAAACTTCCATAAAAACAATGAAAATCGTTAGCTCGACTAGTCAAAGTTTATTACAAATTAAAAGTTGAAAATGTCAGTCGGTTGAATAATAACTTGTTAAATAATACTGTAAAGTAATGGTTTTTTTTTTTTTTTTACAATATATGCCATCTTTTATAAAGGAAGACTAGACGGCTTTGGTAAATTTGCAATAGATTGTAACCAAAGTCAAATGGCAATAAAATGCCATCCGACACTCCTGGGGCTGAAATTATACCATGACCAGCAATTAATTGAACTTGGTTATATTTTATCTAGGTCTTGGTGTCCTCCAAAAAACCTGATACTTAAAAAAAGTTAACAAACTTTGCAGCTTCTTTTGATATACTTCATCGTCAACAGATAAAATCTACAAGGCCCCAATCTGCTCATTTTATTAATATTTAAGTATTTTATTGGTACTTATCTATTTCAGCTATCACATGATAATTTAATACAAATAATGCAAGTTTAGACTCTTCATTAATTTCCTCTGGTTTCACATTATTTATAGTTGTCATTAATTCGCACACTATGCACTGTGACTTGTTCTTCCATTCAAAAGATGCAATACACCTCGTTAACACAAGTTTTCTGAATTTTTCTTGGATTTTAAGTGTGAAAACACTAACAAGGCCACAGAAATACTCAACCCCCCTCCCCCCCCCTGCCCCACCACCAATCCCAGAGAATTCTTTCAATTGATACAAAACTGCTTTATTGTCTTCCACAAAACTGACTGTCAAAGTCAATTAAAAAATGAACAAAGGAGTTGTTAAAGTTCTTAATTATCTTATACTGACCAATCTCAGTTAGGAGCTAGGAATGAAGCTGTAAGAGCAGACCCTATCGTCAGGAAATGAAAAATTCCGCGAAGAATTAGCAGCTTTCGAAAGTTGACCGACTGCAGAAGCAGAGAGATTAACTGCCTCAAGGAAGAAGATGGATCTTAAGGGATATGAATAGCTGGTGATTGATGATTCTTTGATGGGCAATACGAATGATAGAAAATTAAACTGAATTATTGGCCTACAAACCAATCAACTTTTCTTGTCGATCGGAGGTACCAGGATAAAAGTTTTTTGATTTTTTACCATTACATCTTCGTCAATCTGGGTTATATTTAATGTGACACGGTCTTGGCAGGAGACTGGCTTCCTCTGTATTCCTTTCAAAGTAGTAGAGTTAAATAGGACAAACCTAATTCCAACAGCTAGCACAGACGGGAGGAAATATATAACTGCTATCTCGTTTATCTCCTTCGTCGCTGCTTCTACCTCACGGGTGATAAGGGATCAAGTTAACTTCCCTGATTATTTTTAATTCCATGCCAACGTATTTCGAGAGTGGTCGTAATGGGCGCTCGGCCTCGGTATTTATAGAGAGAGATACTGAACGCGTCGTCTGTGTGTGCCATAGCACGCATAACAACGCCGGGGCAATTTAACAACAAGACTGGAAGCAGATATGAAAATGCCAAAGGTAAGTCTAGGGCTAAGTAAACATTCAGAGCTACACGACAAACGGTCATCAGAAATGACCACAGCAATGTACTGTAAGGTCACTTAGAGATTGTCAAGATTGACCAAACAGATTATTGACTTAAAACTGATGTTTGTAAACCCATCAGGATAAAGGAAACAGAGAAATATGCAATGAATAATTTCCCTTTAGCAGTTAAAATGACCACCAAATATTAAATACAATTTAGCAAGGAAAACAGAAGAATAGTTAAACAAAAGCATTGGCATTCTAATATTTTGATATTCAACAGTAAACAAACCTTACAAGAACAAATTTACATGAACCAAATTTACCAAGAGCTGAGAATTTCTTTCTCTGACAGAAAGGTGTCCACAAGAACGGAGAAGTGAAAATATATAACAGCTGGCAAATATGGACAAAATGAGTTGAAAGCCCAAAACATCTCTCTGCAACAACTTTAAATGGTGCAAATGAAAAGATTCCTGTTGGTACACACAATACAAGACTTGTAAATGGTGGATGAAATCCCATAAAAATATGCAACTTAGGTAAACAGCCCAAACTGAGAGGTTTAAAGGTAATGGATCAGATATTTGGTGCAATGGAGGAAGACACATTTACCTACAATACATAACAGCCAATACAGGTAAATGATACACATGTAAATGTTACACAGTAACATTGTTAATGTTACAAAACACAGTAATTACGCAATGTGATTACACAATGTACACAGTAATGTTACACAATGTAACATGTAAATGTTACACAGTAACAATTTTAATGTTACACAATGTACACAGTGATAACATAGTAATTACACAATGTACACAGTAATGTTAAACAGTAATGTTACACAATGTAACATGTTAATGTTACACAGTAACAATTTTAATGTTACACAATGTACACAGTAATTACACAATGTAATTACACAATTATTGCACAGTAATTACACAATGTAATTACACAATTATTACACAGTAATTACACAATGTACACAGTAATGTAACACAGTAATGTTACACAATGTCACATGTAAATGTTACACAGGTAAATTTTACACATACTCTAGTCATATGTCCTACTCTGAATGTACATATAAATCTACATCAAATTACAGTCCCCTTTTACCGTAAAACATACCGGATGTAACTACAACTTCGCTTTTAGTGATCTCCATCAATAGTACCAACAAGGACGACAGCCTGTGTGTATGCACAAGAATACTAAGAATGCCAATTACACCCACATTTACAACTGTTTACCCAAGAAAATTCCTCCCACCTCCTTTGTTCAGGTAACACAAAATAATTTTATCAACCAGCACTTCCTACCATAAAATGAACCAGCTTGACCAAGAGGACTTGTTTGAATTCCTGGCATGGTTTTTTAATTAACCATTCCCAAATCTATTCAATGAAGTGGTCAGTGAACTGGACACCTGATTCAAGATTAGTAAACAGCCAAGAATTTAAGAGGATAATAAAACTGGGTGAGGTCACTTAAAGGTCATCAGTATTGTCCCCCCCCACCTGAAATGTATCATGTTAAAAATTGTGGAAAGGTTTTCCGTAGAGGTACTGTACTCAGTCTCATCGTCTGAAATTGTCTCACGTATGAAAATCCAAGGAGTTGCTACCAGGACAGCTCCCTGATAAAACCTGCTTTTGGAGGGAGGTAGTAAAACTAGAAATATTAAAGGCTGTTGAAATTTAAACAAAAAGTAAGAATTATCCAGGTTTTAATCATATTTGGCAGTAAATATTGATAACAACATGAAGTATTGTGGCTTGTATACAGCCATGGGATTCAATCTCACTTGATCCTTAATCAGCTTTTTATATTTTAGTTGGGAGTTAATTTCCACAGGGTTGAATACAAAAATTGTCAACCCAGTTCATTATATTAGTCTAAAGAAGCATCTTTCAAGTATATATATGAAGAAAAATTCAAACGGTGTGAAATTTTCTTTTGCATTTTTGAAAACATGTGTGTATTATTAGTATTAATGCAAAAGTGTCTTTGAGTTTGGTGATAGAATTTTTCAAAATTGAATAAATGGTGATTATTGCTTGTTTGGGTAAAAATGAAATGCTGTTTTAAAATTGTAATTTTTGGTAAGGTACTTGCCAATAAGTGGCAAACAAATATGAAAAGTTGCTCTGCGCAAAAAAAACAAAGCCGATGATTTAAACAAAAACAAACAAAGGAAGTCTTCTTTTATTGATATTGCTATAAATCAGCATATACAGCTATTTCTCTACAACATGAGAATTTTAAATCTGTTCCCCCACCCTCCCCCCACCCCATGTTTATATCAGACCTCTATTATGAGCAAAGTAAATAAACTGCCTGACCTTTTTAAAAATCACTTTCAATCAAGACTACCACAATTTCCCACATGTGATATATTTATTTGTTGCTTTTAAAATAGAAGCAACACAGTCGGCCACCAACTGGTGCCTTAAATCCTAATGGTTTCCTATCAGTTTGAGACGAAAAGCTCTTCTCATAAGAAAGCTTCACAAGAAAGATTTGCAAATACACACCAGTCAAAAGTGTTTCCTTGTCAGAATCATCAGCCTAAAAGATGGCTTTTGACTGTCGCTTATTGCCACAGAAACCCAGAAACACTTCCACCAGAATTTGTCCCACTTTCTGGTCATGATGCTTTTTAATAACCTTCTCTCAGAGTCATGTGAAATACCGGGAGTATATAGAAATAAACTGGGTTATTTGTTCCAGAAGTAAAATGAAGAGGAAAGGGATGACTCCACTAAAAATTTGGGCCTCAAGCAAATATGTGAGATGGGAGCAGAGACTGCAGCACAGGTGTCGATGAGAGCATTAAATTTCGGTGAATCAAACTTAAAAGAGCTGGAAAATTGAAGGCATGACTTTAGAAGGAAGAAGCAATGAGTTTATGTACTAACCAGGTCATGAAAAGATGAACTGGAAAGGTTGATTTGATATTGAAATTAACAAAAAAAAAAACTTGGCCAGTGTGTTCTATCGGTCAACAAGACTTTAAATAGATTTGAAAATAGGAAGAAATCCCTCTAACAATAAGAGGGATTCCTAAAAACAAATGACCCTCCTCCAGATCTTGGAGTCTTTCCTCCATGCTAATAAATCTATATTTGCCTTAACGCCCTTAGGCTGTTGCTTGAATGTATCGAATAGGTTTAAATTACTCAAATTTAAAATGCTGACTATTAAACTGTAACCAGTAAACTAGCACAAAATTGAATTCATTAACTTACATGTACTCTATAACTTTATCTGTGCTCTATCCCTTGAATATGTTTAAGGTGCACTCCATTAACCTCTATGCTCTATGCTTTTAATGTATGTTACATGTCCGCTAACATCATATATGGGCTCTACATATATACTTGTGCTTTAATTGCCTTTCTACATGTTTAAGTACATATGCACTAATTATATGAATCATATCTGCTACTGCTCTATACATATTACTATCAATAGAAGGAGAAATTTTTGCAAAAAGTAATGTGAATTCAAACTTTTGTAAATTATCACACACCAACCTTTGGCAAAAATTCTATCTTTCCTTTGCAGGGAATTAGTTAATATAGGCCTATAAAGTTGGGACCATATGGTATCTTATAGCAGCATATAACCATCATCATTTCATCTGACTCATTTAATTCCGATTAACTCTTCATCCTGTTAACTTCATCTGATAGCGGCAATTACAGAACAGACACTCTGCATAAACCGCAGTGTAACATACCTTAACGGCTTCTGGCAGTGAAAGACCTATTTAACAACACACTATCCATAAAAGTACAATTTCTCCCCAAATTCCCAAATCGTTTTGAAAAAAGGATAAGAGTAAATATTTTAAGATACATCTTTACAGATCGTAACCACAGATAAATGGCATGAAGGAGATTCACCCGGCGCAGTGGGTGAGTCACGTTATATGCCGAGACCCCCAACGGCAAAAATGTGCCTGCTCTGTAAACTCCCCGTTGCACTTTAGTGGTACAGAATCATCTCAACTGTAATAATTGACAACATAAACATACACCGTAAAGAGACTAGATGCACTTTCTGACGGCACGTTAAGATAAAGACCGCGACGGCGAAGATGACACATACGAAACGCTTAGAGTGATAAGCCCGACGGGGATCAACGCAAACACTTACCTGCCAATTTACGTTACCGACGACATTCCATCAATAAACTCTACTGCTCAATTGGGCCAATTCAGCTGCAAAATTTCCATTTCAATTTGGAAAGCCTATGGCTCACTAAAATTATGACCTCACACTCAACAAAGTTAAAAGAATGTGGGGGGGGGGGGGGTGACATCCCACAGAACTAATTTTTTTTTCACTTGAATTGTCTGAAAGATTTGCAGTGCTGCAAGAGGACAGATAGGAACATTAGCCGGTTCTTTCCTCCCGACAAATGCCAGCTCGCCTGAGGCGAAGCATGTTGGAAACTGAATTTAGCATACCCCTCTTCTCTCTATGCTTTTCAATAAAATACGTTTTCGCTGACTCAGAGTCATTTCAGCCACTTCTCATAATCCTAATGAATTCAGTCACAAAAATTATTGATTTAGCATTTGCTTCTTTTTTTTTTTTTCTCTTTTTACTATTTATAGTTGAAAGCTTGTTTTATATCTGTACTATGAGGTCATCATTACATCATCACCATGTCCACAGTCTTGGGAAACCTCCCAGGGCAGGTTTTCAGGCCACGTTATACCATCTATTGATCTCACCTTTTTTTTTCTGTGTCCAAGAATGGTCAACTCAAGTGTTAGACACCAAAATTTTGCATTAATTTGCATGAAGCCATTCAAAGAGATGGTTCCATACCCACTGTAACTGACGATGCTAAGAGCAATATAGTCTGCCAATGGCAAAGTTCTCATTCGTCAAGGCCAACTAATTAATCATTTTCTTTATATATTTAGTTTACAAAAAGTACAATTATTTTTTATGACACCTGCC
Organism: Apostichopus californicus; assembly: GCA_020650975.1. Taxonomy (NCBI): domain Eukaryota; kingdom Metazoa; phylum Echinodermata; class Holothuroidea; order Aspidochirotida; family Stichopodidae; genus Apostichopus; species Apostichopus californicus. Next base: position 19,789 of record JAIPMN010015800.1, read on the forward strand.
TGCCTAGTTTATACTAACGGTTAGTCAAGACATGATTATGTACTATGTAGTGTAATTGATCAAATTAACTGATACGAGGGATTTGCTCAGTGGCGTAGGAAGGTACTTCTGAGTGGGGGGGCTGAAGACTGATGGCCGGCCTGGGGGAGGGGTCTAAGGGGAGGGGTGTCCCCCTCCCCTTTGGACATTTTTTGCATTTCCAGGTGGCCTCAGATGCAATTTGGTGCAATATAGCACACTTCAACACCCACTCCATTTTGTAAATAATTTTGCATTTTCACCTGGCCTTAGATGCAATTTGGTGCTCCAAATGAGATTTTTTTCTCATTTGGAAATGAAAAAGGGGTTTTCTGATTTGCGAAGCGGGGCGGCGGAATGATACTTCCGCCCCCCATATTTTTCACTGGGGGGCTGGCGCCCCCCAGGTTCCTACGCCCTTGGATTTGCTGCTACTAGCCTAGATAAAGACCATCACAAGGGGAAATAAATTTCAAGAAAAGACCAATTGAAAGAGAAGTTGGGGAGGAGGAGGGGTGACAGGTACCAGAGAAGGAATGGCAAGTGTTATTTGAGGAAGAGAGAGATATATTTGGAATATATTTTGCATAATGTTGCAGTTTGACAAAACTGCCACATTTACATCCTAAATTGTTTTTGATGGATTCAATGACAATCTAACTGACAGTTAAGCTTCAGTTCAAGTTAGACTTGAAAATGATATTTTACTGAAAAACAATAAGTTAAAACATCAAACATAAAAAAGGGAGCAAAGTTTAATAACCTTGAAATTTCTCATTTAGATAATTCCAAACTTTGCCCTATGTCCACAGAGCTAAAATAAACACATTGCTAAGGAACAATGAAGGATGCTCTCTCAGACTCAGAGAGTTTAAATCTTTGTTTCATTTTAATATACTAGACTGTCCAGTGTGAAATTTTGTATAGTATGGGTACCACAGTGTATGCGTCCATATAGCATGTAGCCTACAGTACAGTTAGCACTATTAAAACGTTAATCTAATTGTGTTTTGGGAAACTTTATATGCACACAGTATACTATGGAGGCTGCAAAGCTGTTATCTTATACAGTTTTAATGTACATAAAGGATCCTATACCCTAGCGCTCTATGAAATACCATAAGAGCCTGTCACAGATATACAAATTCAGTTCTTAAATTGTTTAAAACATGAATATTTATAGATCCCAGCAAAATGCCATTTGCTGCCACTTTTGGTCCATGCTGTTTGTCTCTGCTAGATCCTTAATGTACTGCAGGCAAAAAAATTAAATTATTCATTCCCTCACCTAACCTCACCTCACCGTTACTTTAGGCTTACTTGTAAAGGTATAGGCCATTATGCAAAAGAAAAATGCATTGTCCTTGAAATAATTTCTAACGCAAATTTCCTTGGCTGCATTGACGGGAGGAGCCGGTCATAGAGGGGCACACAGTGTGAAAAGGGCACCAGGACATTCTAGGCACAGTAGAATGAGGGTGCAAAGGTTGTGGTGAGACAGGTAAGCGAGGAGCGAAGTAACTTTCCTTGGCTTATCCTTCACAGCTACACGAAAAACATTCCTTATATTGCAAGCAGGGATGAGGATGTGTGATTCTTTGTTCTATTGATGAATATTCAGTTTGTTTTGACCAATCCCAAAAGTCTATTTGGTACATATGTAATTTGACCATGCAGATCCGTTTCTATGCAGAAACAGCACTAGCAATAGAGTCATCTGTGCATGGTGAACTCTTCTTTCCCACACACTGGAAGGCTAATAGTTAAGGGACACTACACAAGGTATCATGAAGAATAGATATAAAACAGTTGATCAAACTAACTACAGTCACGATAAACATGTGGAGGTGACAGTAGGATACAGAAAAATATTTCTGACATATCATAATGCCATGATAAGTCGACTAGAACTTACTGCAGTTAATAATTCCTTAGCAGCTTGTAATGTTAGCTTAGAAGGCTCAATCTTCAAAAAAAAAAAAAGGTTAAAAAGTTACAAAAAAAAACTTTTTTAACCCCTCCTCCCCCAAATATTTACAGAAAAAATACCAAGTAATAAGACCACATCTTTGACTTTTTTAACTGCCCTACAAAATTTAACAATATCTTTCAATACTTAAACGCCTTCCTCTGAACATCTTGTAACGTTAACTCCACAATTTCCGAGCTGCACGTTGAGAATATATGGGCAAATACACAGTAAACCAACACGAAATGATAACATAGAGGTTTTCCACCCCTAAAATTGATATTTCCAATGTTCTGTAATGTTCAATATTACTCATTTG
>JAIPMN010015807.1:819-12929 GCA_020650975.1 Apostichopus californicus
ATATAGATATTGATCTATATATATTTGTTGTTGTATGCATATCCACAGATATCAATGAATGTAGTAGCAATCCTTGTGAGAACGGTATCTGCACTAACGAACTGGACAGATTCACTTGTAACTGCTTCCTGGGCTATCAGGGCACAAGATGCGATCAAGGTGAGTAATCTTTTGTGTTCCAATACAGAATGTTACAATATTGTGTCAGGTCTTATCCATGTTTGCTTTGTTTCCGTAGCTTCGATGGTAATCTGGTTCTTCTTAAGTTTAAAACAGAAAGAAAAAAATATCAGATTTTATTTATCAGGTTGTCTTTGCAGTTGAATTCTTCCTCTCATGGAATGTGTGTTTTCTGAATATTAAACATATTGTGATGGTATCTTGATTGTGTTTAATAATTGTCTTTGCAAAAGATCCATACTCTTGAGGAAAGTCTTGCTGCTTTTTCAAAATAAACTTGATCACTTGGTCAAGACCTACCACACTAACACGACACAGAAACGTAGCCTAGGCCTAAGACAGAAGCAGTCTGTTTTTCCTAATTACCGACAAAGTTAGGCTTTCGTAGTAAAGTAAACACTCTGTCGACTTAGTACATAACATTGCTGGAACAGTTAGTGTGTTAGGTTGTGAGAATGGGAATATTGTCAGTTAAAGGCAGCTGGATACTTATTGTCTGAAAAATTTAACCAATCTTTATGTAATTGTGTATGATTTTTGTGTATGTTTTGTGTATGTTGTGTATTATATTGTATTGTATATGTTTATTGTGTATGTTTTTTTGTACACTAAGTTAATTATTCATTAAGGGTGGTAACATTAAACTGCATAAGCTGCTTTCAGAGATGATTTTCCTTGTTCTCTTTTTCCACTTGACATCATTGACTTGTTCTAGGACAGTGATCATTCTTTACAAACATTTCCCTCCTGTCGGTGATATAAACAAAAACATTACCTAATGATAAAAAAATGTATCAGCTATCTAATTATGCCCATCTTCATCACCTTGTCCTGCAAATAAACGTTTACCAGTTCATTCAATCTTTGTTCTTTCCTTGTTTATAATTTATCTTTTCAGATATAAATGAATGCCTTGGTGCCCCATGCCAGAATGGTGGAGGTTGTACTGATCTTGTGGGAGGGTTTCTCTGTGATTGCCCTCAGGGATTCTTAGGCACAAACTGTGAATTCAGTAAGTTGTTTTGGGGATTGACTATTTCTTCTTCTTCAATATTATATTTTTTTGTTATTAATTTGTCAATGCGGTACCAGAGAAAGAAAATTCAAAAGGTTGGAGATACCTAACTTGAAGTAAGTTTAATGGGTGTCAAAGTGGCCCTACTCAGACAACCTAATAACACAAATGAGTGGAGTGTCAAGTTTTCAAAAAGTATCAATGTTGTAGAAAAGAAAAATTACTTTGTAATTCTAGGTTAGTTGTAAGATAACTATAATTCTCTAAAGGAAATAAATATGACTAATGAAGAAGCAAAGATGGTCAAATTAAAAGTGAAGCCTACTCACAAAATGGGTTTTTTAACTTGCATGCACTTAATTAATCTAAGCATTAGAAAAGGCTGCCTTTAAATATCAAAAGGCTAGATAAGGTACTCCAGAGGATTTTTATACACTCAAAAGTCTGTAGGTTTTGAATAAGACTAACATATTGCATCAGAGCTTTCATGGTCACCTAGATTTTGGTCAGTGCATGTGTGTACCTACTTTTGTATTCTCGGAGACTCTTTCTGTGGTCTTCTTTGATGAAGTGTGGGAATACTTTTGAGGAAAAAAAATAACAAATATTTCGTTAAAATAACATGTATTTATTTTATGAATCTGTTCAGTCCCAACAACGGTTGCTATGGTATCAACAGGTATGATGGTTGTAATGTTGATGGTAATAGATACATAGAAAGCTCAGTTTCAGCAGTGCATACTTTTTCTTTATTGCTGGTATTTTATGGCATTGTAACAGGGCTCGAAAAACAAACCCCTCCCCTGTCTTCCAACTCATGATCTATGGCATTTGTTTACTTTGGTCAGCTATTCCTGGATGGGGTTTTTTATGGGGGGGGGGGTGGGTGGGTTGAGGGTTATTTTGGTACATTTGCAAATTTGTAGGACAAAATCACAACTTTCCATCAGTTTTTTCGAGCCCTGGCAGTAGATGCTCCGTGTTTTGCTTCTCATAATCCCATTGCATATCAACATATATCTTAAAAGCATAGTCCAGAGGTAAACTGTAGTTTTGACTATAACTAAGGAATTTAGTTTATGCTTTTCTGGTGAAATTTGCATTGAATTCATACATTTCCATTTTGAGATATTTAAAGCTGAGGTGGCCATTGTTTTAACCCGAAAGGGAACTTGAATCAAACCTGTGTGATGTCACAGTTAGGAACAATATCTTTTCTGTTTTTGCTTTATTTTTCACTCTTGCTGTTTCAAAATTGGCAGTTTGGTACATGTATACATTTTACCTAAAGTTTTTGTTAAATTTCTAGCTACCTGTTTGTTTACTTAAATCATACTGCATCAAGAAAAAATATTGAAAGTAAACATAACACCAAAATAATGACCCTTTCTTGTGCCAATGCACATCAATGACATCATGCCTGTTTATTTGATATTTGCTCTTGGTACACCGAAAAACATAGCACCAAATTCAAATCCCGAAACAGCATGTCGGAATTGAGCAAAAAAATTCACAAGGATGGTTAGATAATGTTCCTATTTTATCCGTCGTAATCAATCAAATTTACCTCTGGACTGTTCTTTTCATTGTTGTGCTTATTTGTGTATTCGTTATCCCCTTTTCTATGTTTTTGCATATGTGGGTCTGTTTATTTGTTTATTGATTTGTCGGTGATTGGTATCCCTGCAACCTCTCTGCTTCCTATTCATAGATATAGATGAATGTTTCAGCAACCCTTGCCAGAATGGAGCTACATGTAATGATGGTAGTAACGGCTACACTTGTAGTTGTAGTCGGGGATATTTCGGTGGAAATTGTGAAAACGGTGAGTCTTGCTTTCTCTTTCCCTCTCTCTCTCTCTCTCTCTCTTCCTGGACTCTCTCTCATCATGTTTGTCCTATATTTGATGACTTAGAACCAGATTTTCTGTAGTGAGATATATATGATGTAAATATGCAGCTTTGAAAAATGCTAATTTGCATTTCTCATGTGCGATTTACTTTGCACAATATTTTATGAAGTATAGTGCCAAATTACATTGTAAAGCAACTTTCCTTAAGAAACTCAATGTTAAGTTGTGTATTACTTCTTTGCAATGAACTGAAACTTAATTTCTAACTGTACATTTGTATCATCTTTATGGGAAAGTGATCTATCACAAAATTCAATTCCACTTTAGTTTATTTCCATGGTAACTACAATGTGGTTCTCCGTTCAATGGTTTGAAAAGGTTACCTAGTCACTGACCAGTGTACTGGAATTCCTCACACAAAGCTGCCATAGAACCAGATTTTCTGTAGTGAGATATATGATGTAAATATGCAGCTTTGAAAAAATGCCTAATTTGCATTTCACATGTGTGATTTACTTTGCACAATATTTTATGAAGTATAGTGCCAAATTACATTGTAAAGCAACTCTTCCTTAAGAAACTCAATTTTAAGTTGTGTATTTCTTCTTTTCAATTAACTGAAACTTAATTTCTAATTTGTACATTTGTACCATCTTTGTGGGAAAGTGATCTATCACAAAATTCAATTCCATTTTATTTCCATGGTTACCACAATGTGGTTCTCCATACAATGTTTTGAAAAGGTTACCTAGTCACTGACCAGTGTACTGGTATTCCTCAAACAAAGCTGCCATAGGTGTCTAAACTAGTTGTGTCCATGGTATGTTCGTGATGTGTTTTTTTCTGGTATGTCATGTTTCTTCATGTCCTATTTATTCCCTTGCTTTTAGAAATTGATGAATGTGATAGCAACCCTTGTTCAGTTAATGGGTTTTGTTTCGACCGCACCGACGGTTACCTTTGTGTCTGTGCTCTCGGGTACAGAGGTGTTACGTGTGATGAAGGTAAGTATGCACAAACCTCATCATGTGTATAGCGATCCAATTAATCTATGCTGCTCGTGCCTGGTGGCCTCCACCTAGACATCTTCATCCTGTCCTGTCTGTTGCCACACCTTGTGCTGTTACCCAGCATCCCCAGTCGGACTGCTTAAACTTCTCCCCTTTTCCCTGTCACACCTATTACTTTCCCATTCTGCATCGCTTTTAATTTTATCAACCGGAAAATAAATGGAGAAGCTTGACTGTTTTCTGAAGAAAGTTTATGTAAACAAAGTTTCAATCATATGTCAAGTGTTTGGAGTGTATTATGACATAAAAAAGAATATAATTGATCCCTTTCATTGCATTCCCATGGGAATTGAGAAAATTGATCAGATTCCTTATATTATACAAGTCACGGGACTCTCCAAAAATTTTTCTTCTTTTGATCCGATGTGAAATTTCTAAGCAGCATGTGTTCTATTCAGATACAATCAAAGTGTTCAACGTGCATCATTCCTACTGTCATGGAAAAGTTATTGAAATTTTGAAAATGAATTTCCAGGCCTGAAAGTCATGGAAAAAGGATAATTTGTCAAGAGTTATGGAAAAGGACTTTCTTAAGTATGTGTACCGGAGTCTTTTTCTTTCCTTCTAAAAATTTGTTCTATGGCAAAAGTTCATGGAATTCCTTAATTAAGATAATGGAAAATTCATGAAAATTTTATGAAAAGGGTTGAAAATGTGTTTTTTGTGAATCTTTTATGTCTGTTTGCAGAAAAAATGTCTTTTCTCTTAATTCAAAAGAGTCTTCTAAAAGAAAATATTAGGCAATAAACTGAGGGTTACAGTTTTTGTTGCCCAAACCAAAGTTAACTTGATGACAACATAGTGTACTGATAAAGTAATAGCATTGTCTTCTATGAATTTTTCAATGAAATTGGCACAATTTTCTTTGTCATTGGAATCACAGAATAAGGTTGTTCGATAATGTAAACTTTGTGAATACTTCCTAGTTTGTTCAATTCAAATAGTTCTGATTCCAGCTATCTGTTCAAATTTTGCTTTTTAAATTTGATTAGGGTAAAGAAAGTTTTGTTTAAAAATGGGATTTGAATCAGTTACCTCAGGATTACAAATCAAATGCTGTATGAATTGAGCCATCCAAGCCTTAGTCTGTCTGGTCATCCATTTTAGAGAATGAATGAATTTATTTGATAAAAATATCCACATATTTTGCTTATCTTTCATAAATTGCATTCTTCTTTAGTGATTAATGAATGTGATAATACTCCCTGTGAAAATGGCGGTCTTTGTGTTAATGGCATCAATACTTTCACCTGCATCTGTAACAACGGCTGGACGGGAGAATACTGCAATTTAGGTGAGTAAAACGTAGAAGAATCACTAATTGAAATGTTGGTTTTTGGGGTTTGCTTTGGGATATGAAGGTTGCCTCAATTCACTGTTCGTACATTTAGATAGCAAAGAATGTTTTGTGTTGGTCCTTCAAATGTTCTCAAATTAATACAGCAAGACAAAATGTAGTGAATGGTTGGCCTTTGTTGCATTGAGTGTTAAAAAAGAGCTTTGATAACCTCTCAAGTGTAATACTTTCAAGGCAGATATTAACTATGACTTTAACCTGTGACTTTAATCATGTTTTCTTTGTACATGTCTTTCTATTATTAGACACTGATGAATGTGCTAGCAGTCCATGCCTCAACAGTGTTTGTATCAACGAAGCTAACCGGTTTAGATGCGTCTGTAACTCTGGATATTCGGGACTTCTTTGCCAGTTAAGTAAGTTATCATAGAGTTCTGAGTGGAAGAGCCACCCACTCTTTGCAACTGACCACAATCTCTCCTTATTAACAGACCACTCGAGATGTCCTCCAGGCAGATGTCACACCGCTCTGAGAATATTACTCAACAGCGATTTCAATTGTATGCAGTCATTACAAACCTTTCTCCTCTGCACAGATTTGAACTCAACTGCGACAGTTTGTAAAACGCAACAGTTTGTTGAACGGAAACTAGGATTCCAGGCAGTCGAACTGGACCAGTCTTGATTATTATTTATTGTGCCCCCAACGACAGTTAACTTTGAAAAACAAATATTAACATAGAAACAACTGGTGCATATAGCAATGAGGTTGAGTGAAGCATGTAAGAGCTGGTGACGATTCCAAGGTTTCACCTTTACATGCTCTTAAAATTCCCCATTCGGGCTGTTCATGCATCCATTTGGGCTTTTCATGAATCCATTTGTGATGTTCATGCATCCATTTCTTCAAGCATTTTGAAGGAATTGATAGCATTTTGAAGCGTTGATAGCTTTTGACTGGTTTACACAAATTTCCATCATGTACCAGCAGCAGACATAAGACTATTTTGGCTATAATGTAAAGTGTTTACACACACCTTGCTCTAAACATTACCTTAGTCAATCCAACTGAATCAAGTAAAGCTAAAATGTCACCATTCACCTCTCTGCTCTTACAGAAATGTTCACATAAAAGGTCTCAAGTTTTGCAAAACAAAAAGGGGGGCGATAAATTTTTCATATCTTGTAGAGTTGTAACCTGTATAATATCACTTTCTCTCACATATCTTTTCCTGGCCTCCTTTAACTTCCTTAGATATAAATTATTCTGTATTAATTCATTTTCAATGTGTAGTCATATTTAGAAATTTCAAAATGTACACAAAAAGTTTTCAATGTCATTAATAGTTTTTTTCTTTAAATAAATAGTATTTTCTTTTGTGTGTGTGTGTTTCAGATACCAATGATTGCAGTGGTAACCTATGCCAGAATGGAGGTATTTGCATCGATGGCCTAAATTCATTCACGTGTATCTGTCCGGACGGTTTTACAGGTCCCTTATGTGCAACAAGTGAGTATTCAGTATTGTGCAGTGTAAAAAAATATAATAGTCCCTCACATATATGTGAATCCCAATTTAACCAGGTCTCCCTCACCCTCCCCCATCCCACCAATCACTTCATAAAAAGAAATCAAAGGGGGTGAGGAGGGGGGGGGGAATGGATGATTACTCTTTAGATACTAAATTAGGAGGGAGAATGGATCATATGTCACGAATGAGTAGCTTGTGAGGGAGCGCAAACTTTGAAAAATAAATCTTTAGTATTTTCTTTCACATTTGCTTCGATATGCTTTGTTTATTTATTTCTTATTTATATTTTGTAAGTACATGGGGTTTTTCGGATAAAATAAAGAATTGTATATTATTTACCTATCTTTTGTCTGATATGAGAAAGTGTTAGACTCATTGCATACATTGCTTCTTCAGGTACAACTATATCGTAATATAAAAACCTTTCTTTCAACACAACCAATTACAGCCATTTAAAAAAACCTTTTTATATGCTTTTTTCATTATTAGAAACTTCACAGAGTAATATCCATACATTATACAGGTGTATCATCTTTGTCAAGTTTGCTCTTTAATTTGATCCCTAACGTCGTTGCAATGAGATCTTTTTAAACCCTTCTCCACTACTTGTTATCATTTTGATTGCCACTTATGAGAAATTTATCAAATAACTGTTAAGAATTAAGTAGTCCGTAAGAAGTTTGTAATAATACCCTATATTAGCTTTCGTAAATAGAATTATTATTATTTTTAAATACAATTTCCAGTTCTGGGGGAATTTCTTAAATTCAAAAATATGAAAACTCATTATCAATAGATCTATATCTTATATGGCAGATATTCTCTCGTCATCGTCAGTTTTGGTAAATAATTAAGTCTTTTCCTTGATGAGAATTTTTACAAACAGCGATAACTTAAAAAAATATGATAAACATTTTCCATAAAAATCATAAAAGTTTCTCTTTGTCTAACCTCGTTCAATCCGCTTTTGCAAATTTTAGACACTGGCTGTCGACAGTCAATCGACGTCCCCACTTGTGGGATGACCTCAATCAGCTCTCCTAACTATCCTGCCAACTACGATCCTTCTCTCGACTGCCTCTGGATTTTCCGCGCCGATACTGGCACCCGGATCAGGGTGGTCTTCACTTCTTTCGACGTGGAACCGTCATTTGACAAGGTCCGAACAGGATTTGGAGATAACTCGCTCAGCCAGTCGACACAGCAACGAGAGTTCACAGGGTCGGATGTACCAACAGCTTATATTAACCCGACCAACCTTATGTGGATGACATTTGAAACAGACTCAAACAAAGAACAGACCGGATTCAGTGTGGAGATACAAGATGAATGCTACAGTGAGTATGCAAACGATACAAAAAGAAAGCACTAAAAGGACTGTGGAGTGGCTTTTTTTCTTCTCTGCCGTTCAGTTCTTGTCAAATATTTACCGTTTAAGCAAATTTAAGCAGAAAAATTCTGACTGGGAAATTGCAAAGTGAAAGAGAATAAGTTTATCTGGTAGTACATTGCAATATGCTATTCAAAGTGATCAAGTTTCTATACAAGTGTAAAGATGTATGACAGTTTTCTATAAATCAAACGTAGCATTTTATGAGAAACAAAATTCCGAGCCTTCAAAACTGCTACTCAAACTTTGAACACTGCGGGGGAATAATAATAATAAGTAATATTTATATAGCGCATAATCAGCAAAGCTGCCCAAAGCGCTGTACAAATGTAAAACCTAAAAACAAATAGTAACAAAAACCTAAATATTAAATATATAGAACTAATAAGGCACAAAATGTAAAATGTAAAGCAACGATATAAAAAACATCCGTACTAAACGATAATAATTAAAGCCCTGAATGCATATAGTCCAAAACAAATTCAGAAATATGTAAATAGTAAAATAGTTTTAAACAAAGAATACACAAAAGATTAAAACATAGTCAATAATTAAAAATATAAATGGAACCAATGATCTCAGGAAACCAACTCTCTACCAGCTGAACTGAACTTAGTTTGGGAGGGATCCCTTTTGAAACATTTCATAGCTTTGCGGGTGCCAAACAGTCAGAAGTCATGCTTTCATTCAAACCAGGTTACCAGGGGATACCACCCCAGTTTGATATAACCTATATAATACTGTCATGATGAGGTGTTTCCTTTTGCAGATTTTAGCCTGTTTCATGAAAAAAGGAGCAAACTATTAAACCATGATTAAAATATAATTCACAGCTCATGTACAGAGCTTATACCTACGACTTGATGAATGTTTATGCTGGTAATCACAACAAATAATATTCCCCCCCCCCCTCTCTCTTCTTTCTCTTCAGCTGGCTCCCAGTTTCCCTGTCTCAGTGACCCCTGTCAGAATGGAGGTACCTGCATCGGTCAAACGGACAGGTTTACCTGTAACTGTGCCTCAGGATACTTAGGGACCACATGTGACACACTCATAGGTGAGCAGATAAGGGATACAACCACCTTATTACAACTTAATTTGTAGCCAAAAAAAGTTTTGTAATGTAAAAATACATCATACTGGATGAACTTAAATCAGAATCAATTACAAGCTTGGTACTTCATTATGTAGGTACAATACTAACTTCTCTTTGGAAACTTGATAGGAATAGACACCTGTGTTGGTACTATAAAAATTTCATCCATATTGTCTTCATTTTCTGGTTTCAATTCCGTACTCTTGCCCTCCCATGTACCTTTTCCTGTACCCCCCTCCATCCATATTATAGTGTTTAAACTATAGGGAAGCAGTATGTATTACTGTCATTGAGCAATTGATTAACTGGGTGCAGTGATGTGCACAGTATTTCAAAGGTTTAGGAATGGTGGGGAGGGGGGGGGACAATTCCAAGCTTTGCCCTGACTGATCATTTTAGGGGTGTGGCTGTAAGGTTGTCCCAAAGACATCCAATGGTGCATACTGAGACATCTTTAAATAGACAATAAATTATGTCTTTAATTATAATGCAAGGTTGTGCTAATAAATTCTTTGAATTTTTAAAAGTCCCCTGACTGATGGAGGTGGGGGAGACCACAGCCCAGCCTCCTCCTCTTTCCCGAATTAGCACACACCACTGATTAGATACATAGAAAATATTGTAAATATATTTTGATAGGTTTTATTCATAGTTCCTACTTGGGATGTTTTATATCAACTCTTTTCAAATAAGCTAATATAATTGTCTTTCATTGCAATGAACTGGATGATATGATGAGCCCAAATTGGCAGTCTTTGATAAGGATTCAATGTTCACAAGTTAGACTAATTTCCTAATACTGTGTATATGTTTGACTTCCAGGCTCTGCTTGTGACAGTGATCCTTGTCTTAATGCTGGAACCTGTGTCACAATTCCAAACGGCTACTTCTGTACCTGTTCTTCAAGCTTTGGTGGAAATCGCTGTCAGAACCAGATTGGTAAGAAACTGCAATCTCATTTGCATATACATTACATATAAAACATCTCAGATATCCAAAATTATGTCCCAATATGATCATTAATTCATATGATACATAATTATCATGTTTAGCCAGGGTGACTTAACTAACTCTTACAACAACCTATTCCAACATTTCGTTGCGAGCTGGTATTGCGAGCTAGTAATAGCTTTGGGCACGCCCCATCTTGCAGACAATTTTGGTTTTGGCTACATTAAATTCCATTTTGAATATTTTCACTACTGGTTAAAAATTCTATATCAGTTTATCTTTAAAAGAGTCAAACAGTGAAAGTGACTCACAAATCAAAACGATTGTCTTGAGAGAGGAACAAGAATTTATTTGATTAGAACGAATAGCAAACCAATGACTTCATTCATATACAAGTAACTTTAGTAGATCTGCTGAGAATTGGATAATTGTCTGTGAAACACTATGAGCTAGTTTTAATAGAAGAACAATTTTAAGTTTTTCGTACAAATTAAATGAAAGGCTTTACCGCTTACCTGAGTTTATTAAATTGATGCCATTGGTTTCTGTGTTTCCAGCAGTCAGTGCTTGTAACAGTAATCCCTGCAGAAATGGCGGTTTATGTACGGATACAACAAACGCATACAGCTGCCAATGTATCAATGGCTGGACTGGAACTAACTGCCAGACAGGTTTGTGATCTATTTATCATCCTGTGAAACTTTTTCCCAATTTATGTCTGTCTTTTGCACATTTCATTCCTTCTTTATATAAAATTTGTAACAGCTTACTAACCTCTGATAGGAATTCTCTACCAGTTTGCAAGTCTCATTTTCATTCACAAAGCTTTGTAGACATTCTCTCTCCATATCAAATTTTTCCTTCTTAAATATCTTAAGCAATTTCTGTTTTCATTCATACATCATCACACTTTCTGCTGCACACTTTCATGCAAAATGTCCTCCACTATCTGTAATAACTTCTTCTGCCCACTACCTCACTCATACACTATTTATTTCAATTTGTCTGTATCAATACTTTCTACATTTGTCTCATCAACTCCCTCTGTCACTTAGTTTTGTCATTTTCATCTTTCATTTTAATTGTCTAGATTACTTTCATTCAAGTTTAAGGAAAGTAGAGACATTTCTCCAACTGTGTTTTCATGCAAAATGTCATCCATTATCTGTCATAATAAACTTTCTCTGCACACTCACTCATACTTTCTGCTGCACACTATTCTCTTTCAATGTTTTGTTCTTGTTCAGATCTGGATGAGTGTTCCAGTAGTCCATGTGTGAATGGGTTTTGTCTAAATGAGGGAAACATGTTCAGGTGTGTTTGTCCTGTTGTCTTCACTGGAACTCTGTGTGAGAGTTTAGTAGAGGATTCTTGTAGCAGCGATCCCTGTCGAAACGGAGGAAATTGTGTCGTTGGTGATGATTCTAGTTATCAATGTCAGTGTGTGAATGGTTGGACAGGGACCAATTGTGCGGCAGGTTGGTTTGGACGTCAATCTTTTCTTGAGAAGATTCTATTTCTTTTAATTTGTCTAATATCAATACTTTCTACATTTGTCTCATCAACTCTCTCTGTCCCTTAATTTTGTCATTTTCATCTTACATTTTAATTGTCAAGATTACTTTCATTCAAGATTAAGGAGAGTAGAGACATTTCTCCAACTGTGCTTTCATGCAAAATGTCATCCATTATCTGTCATAATACACTTTCTCTGCACACTCACTCATA
>JAIPMN010015810.1:3368-30322 GCA_020650975.1 Apostichopus californicus
AACTCTAGTGCATAGGTCTGAGACTCAGTTCCTTGGTATTAAAAATCTCTCTTTAAGTGAGTTACTGTATAGGATAAACTCTAGGGCATTGGTCTGAGACTCAGTTCATATGTATTAGAAACCTCTCTTTTAGTGAGTTAATGTATATGATAAACTCTAGTGCAGAGGTCAGAGACTCAGTTCATGGGTATTAGAAACCTCTCTTTTAGTGAGTTACTGTATAGGACTAATTCTAGTGCATAGGTCAGAGACTCAGTTCCTGGGTATAAGAAACCTCTCTTTAGTGAGTTACTGTATAGGACAAACTCTAGTACATAGGTCAGATACTCAGTTGGTGTGTATTAGAAACCTCTCTTTTAGTGAGTTAATGTATAGGATAAACTCTAGTGCATACTTCAGAGACTCAGTTCATGGGTATTAGAAACCTCTCTTTAGTAAGTTACTGTATAGGACAAACTCTAGTGCATACGTCAGAGACTCAGTTCATGGGTATTAGAAACCTCTCTTTAGTGAGTTACTGTATAGGACAAACTCTAGTACATAGGTCAGAGACTCAGTTCCTGGGTATTAGAAATCTCTCTTTAAGTGAGTTACTGTATAGGACAAACTCTAGTGCATAGGTCATAGACTCAGTTCATGGGTATTAGAAATCTCTCTTTAAGTGAGTTACTGTATAGGACAAACTCTAGTACATAGGTCAGAGACTCAGTTCATGTGTATAGGAACCCTAACTAGTGAGGAACTGTCTATAGAACATTGTGACAGTTGTTTCTTAACAGACTGATTGTAATATACCAGACAATAAGAAAGTATTTCCGTAAAGCCACACCCTTCCAACAGTTCCAACATAAGTTGTTTCTTGCCACCCCTTCAAGTTTTTTTTCTCTGTTCCCCACCCAACTCCTCCCAACTCCAATCACCCCCACCATGCTACTGCTATCCCTTCCCCTTCCCCTTCTCAACCTACATATGAAACAGCCTACTGCCTTACATAACAAACTTAAAGGGTGTGAAGACTTGGCCAAAAGAAACGTCTAATGCTGGTAATTTGACCTAGTTTCGAATGAGGTATAACAGAAGTGTTAAACACCACCATCGATACCAGAAGATACACACACAGCTTGCTACCGTAGGTAATTGTACAGTCAGTACATACAGCTGCGGTCAACACCCACAGCACAGTATAAAAACGATACAGCGATGGACATCTCAGGTCCAGCTAAAGATAACAAGATATCACGTTTCATTACTGTCTGCATTTTGAAATTAAGCGACACGAACAAAGCGTCACTGGCAAGCAACAGAAAGTTAACTTTTCCAGATGGCCGAACACGGTTTGGGGCGAGTCTTCAATGCAGTTTCCGATGAATTATTGTAGCACTGTTACAAACATTGACTTACTTTGTGTTGAATAGCACCAGTGACATTTGGTAGCCCTTGTTGTGGCAGTGCAGTGTTCTCTGTCATGTTCTTGGCCATACCGAGCACCTCAGCCATAGTCTTACAATTGATGATGTTAGCCATTGATTGAAAGAGAATTGGCAATGTCTGAAAACAATGAAAGAATACAATGACTAAGAGTGTATGTTTGTTACAGTAGAATTAATAAGCATTAACAATAATCGTTATTGCTTTGTAACCACAGCCGACATGTTAACCTTGATGTTTGTCACAGTATAATTACTAAGCATAATTAACAGTAATCGTTATTGCTTTGAAAGCATAGCCGACATGTTAACCTTGATGTTTGTCACAGTATAATTACTAAGCATAATTAACAGTAATCGTTATTGCTTTGAAAGCATAGCCGACATGTTAACCTTGATGTGTGTTACAGTATAATTACTAAGCATTAACAGTAACCGTTATTGCTTTGAAACCACAGCCGACATGTAAACCTTGATGTTTGTTACAGTAGAATTACTAAGCATTAACAATAATCGTTATTGCTTTGAAACCACAGCTGACATGTTATCCCTGATGTTGTTACAGTATAATTAACTAAGCATTAACAATAATCAATATTGCTTTGAAACCACAGCCAACATGTTAACCTTGATGTGTGTTACAGTATAATTACTAAGCATTAACAATAATTGTTATTGCTTTGAAACCACATCCGACATGTTAACCTTGATGTTTGTTACAGCATAATTACTAAGCATTAACAATAATCGTTATTGCTTTGAAACCACAGCAGACTTGTTAACCCTGATGTTTGTTACAGTATCATTACTAAGCATTAACAATATTCGTTATGGCTTTGAAACCACAGCCGACATGTTAACCTTGATGTTTGTTACAGTATAATTAATAAGCATTGACAATAATCGTTATTGCTTTGAAACCACAGCTGACATGTTAACCTTGTAAACATCTTTGTGCTCTTTGGTGTGGCTTCTCGACGAACAACATTAGATCATTAAATACATGAATGTTTACTCCAAATAAATGTACTACTACTACGACCCTAACCTTACTGGTCTGTCTTTCTAGTACTACTAATCAGTCCACACTAATCCTTTTCCTAGAATCTTTAAATATAACACACCCAGGTTTTCTTTTTATTATAATTGTTACACCAGCTTCAGGTCATATGAACACGAAAAGGTTGTGAACAGTCCTAAAAATGCTCTCATTACTTCTCATCTTCATAATCATTATATTTGAAATGTGAAAGTTTCGATGATAGATTATCCCTATTACAATTGTTGATCACTCTACACCTACCTGAATACAGAAGATATTGTGATTTGAACAAAGTTAAAATTAACTAATTTTGATGTGTTCACCTAGTCACAGACCTGTCTGGAATAAGTTCAAATAGAACAACTACACAGACTATTGTAGATTGTGTTACCGAATGGGTAGGGAGGGCGTTGTGGTCAAGTGGTTAAGGCAGTGGACTTGTGATCTAAGGATTACAGGTTCGAGCCCTGGCCAGATCATTGAGTTGTGTCCTTGGGCAAGGCACTTTATCTCCATTGCCTCTCTTCACCCAGGTGTATAAATGGAGACTTGCGAGGTGACTTGTAAATATAGTTGCGTGCGCCGGTTTGTGGCTGCACCCTATGGGAAGTCCCCCAGGGGACACATGGCTGTGGTGCCCCAGGAGAGATTGTTTGAATTGTGCACACTTTGGTGTGTAGGTGTGACAAGTTACCAATGACCAGGGTTAAGTACAGCTTGGCGAGACTTTATTGTAAGTTGCGCTATATAAGAACTGTTAATTATTATTATTATTATTGTTTCAGTCCAAACTACGTAAGTTGAGAGGCATCATAAACAATGGCAGCAGTTACACAATTCTCATTAATTTCAAAGTTTAGAGAATTGCATAATCAATCTGTGTGTTGCTATGAAAATCTCACTCAACACAGACCAGGGAATAATTTATCACTCAAATTTTGTGTAGCAATATCCAAGGAACCAATTAGTTTCTCTAATTGAATACTATAGTTCCTGTGTAGCAACACTGCTATATATATTTGTACTTGTAAAGCATCTTAACCAGTTGGTATAGCATTTTGCGCTGCCATACTTTATAAATGATTCCCTGCAAACATGTCTGTATCGTATTCTTACCCATTCGGTAACACAATCTACAATAGTCTGTGTAGTTTTTATTATTATTATTACGCCGTTATTTATATAGCGCATAATCCACAAGTTCTATGCGCTTTACAATTAACCCTGGTCATTGGTAACTTGTCACACCTACACACCAAAGTGTGCACAATTCAAACAATCTCTCCTGGGGCACAACAGTGCACCACAGCCACGTGTCCCCTGGGGGACTTCCCCTAGGGTGCAGCCACAAACCGGCGCACGCAACTATATTTACAAGTCACCTCGCAAGTCCCCATTTATACACCTGGGTGAAGAGAGGCAATGGAGATAAAGTGCCTTGCCCAAGGACACAACGCAATGATCTGGCCAGGGCTCGAACCTGTAATCCTTAGATCACAAGTCCACTGCCTTAACCATTATTTGAACTTATTCCAGTTATATTTGAACTTATTCCAGACAGGTCTGTGACTAGGTGAGATCCTGAATCGAATATGAGGCCTCAGGATACGGGAGAAGGGGCGTGGCTTCTATTAGACTTACCTCTTCTTGAGGGACTCCTTCAGAGGCACCTTTCTTGATATCTGCTGACTCTCGTTTTAATACTGTGAGCAGATGAAGAGCTACCACGTCAATGATAAGACTTCCCTGTTGATGTGAGAGCAGAGGCAGTAATCTTGCTAGCAACTTCCTGCCTTTCCTGACCGATAGGATCTGCAATAGCACATCATGGCTGCTGCAACTGTTTGACAAGATAACAATAGACAATTAAGTATTAAATGGGTTTTTAAAACAGCATAAAAGTATTGTATACACCGATTATTGTTAATGTAACATTTGATAAAGATGTGAAAAATGTGATACTTTGTTGTGATGTTACCAATAGCAACCAACTAACAATCTATGTCAATCATGTTAATGTTTGCCGACATTTTAATGACACCATAACCAGATGAAAGCTTACAGTGGCAATTCACGACACAAAGCTAAGACTACACATACTAAGTTATACATTTTCAATAATTTTCTGATACAAATTTATTGCAATGCTGCTTTCAATAGACAGCCAATACCCGCCCACAGGTGCTGTGATTTGAACTCGTCGTGGTAGTTACTTATTTCTTTCCCCTTCAATATATCCATCCATCCTTGCCTCTCCATGTTTATTACAGGATCCTGACTCTTAAAAGGAGACACTAACCCAACTCTCAAATTTAGCATATATGCTGAAGAACTTGTCAAAAATCTCCTTCAAACACCTCATTAAATTCTTGAGCTGCATTTGGGAAATAGCCTATCACTAACAATGTACTTTACCTGTATTCATACACTTAAGGGAACGATTTGACTAATCGAAGCAATCATTTCAATAATGATTTCTTGAAAAGTCACTCGAGTTAGCTGCAGACATTATTATTTATACTGCCATATTGTATATTTCATGCTACTCACTCTTCTGTTGGTTCTTCTTCCAGTTGCAAAGACTTATACAAGTCATTCAAGAGCTGTTGTCGCTTTTCCAAGAGGGCGCCAGTGTCTGATTCTGGGAGGCCGTTAAGTTGAATTGCTACATCGTCAGCTTTCAAGAAGACATCGTACATTCGTTCAATGGACAGGAGAATCTTCCTCTTCTTACCGTGGTCCTTGGCCTTGCTTGCCTGAAAGAATATACATTTACAATAATAATAATAATCATAATAATATGCAACTTATATAGCGCAATATGCAATGCCTTTAAAGCGCTTTACAAAACATAATACATAACAAGAGCATCAATGACGCAGTATCTCAATACTGGAAGTTCTAATTTTGATTCCTAATTTCATATCTTTGCTCTGTCTCTACAATTATCAATATCAATCATGGTACAACAAATAGAGAACTTGCATTTACGCTACTTTGCCACGAATAGTCTCTGCAGGTTACACTTCATCCTGCGAGTGTTGCCTTTAGCGCTCATTGCCTGTTTGTCGAGAGAACGGCGTTGCAAGGTTTAGTAATGTCATAGAATATTTAAGAACTTGTTTTTTATGTGGTATCCTTCATCTTGGGTCAGTCTCTGTTGGACTTTTTGGTCATATAGTTTATGATGTATCAGGTTCCTAGACATCAATCAGCTTATCTTTGTGATGAATTGAAAAGTATTTTTGGATACGTGAAATGTACATCTTATGTAGGAACTTCTTGTTAATTTTTGCAAAGCCTTCAAAGCGCTTTACAAAACATAATACATAAAAACGAAGTCGAAAAACATAAATACAAAACCAATACACCTAACAAAGATAAAATTACACAATGTAAAGTAGAGGAAATGTTAAAAATATAGTGTAAAACTACATCAAATATGTGAAAACCTACTAAAATAACTATATAACTATTTTACAATATACAGAACCAATAATAGCATAAAACACATAGCAAATATATATTGCACAAATATTGCAATGGAATTCAGTTCATCCAGAAACAACACCTCCGATCAGTTCATCCAATCAGTTCATCCAGAAACAACTGTAATGTACCAAACCACCCAGTGTCACTCTCTCCTGTTATATAACTGAAACTTAATTGATTGAAATAAAAACACTCTAAGAATCATAATTCTGAAGCCATGTGGTATATTCATTTTTTACTCAACACTATATCTTCATACGAACAACACAATTGTTTTGAATGTATGGTTGGATTGACTAGAAGAATATATAACTGTAGCTGAAACTTGATGGTTCTACAATAGAAAATGTGCCCTTTAATACCACTGCCATAAGTTTACCTGCCTCGGTCATTGTAACAGGCTCTCGCGGTAGATCTCGAGAAATTTGAGCTGTGCAAGTGACTTTTCCACACTGGGTTCCTTTGCTAGGCTTGGCAAATTGATTACGTAACACACACCCTAAGGTTCAAGACTAATCACCTTGAAAGGTGAAGATGTGGACAGTGGCGAAAACTGAACGACAGTCTTACTAAAGAGCGGATTTTCAAATGATGTTATACTCACATCTTCTTCTTCCTCATGTCTGATACTGTGGACATCAATCAGTTGTCTGGGATTGTTGACGCTGGATGAAGTTACCCGACCTAAGGCACCTTCAAATTGAGCTGATGAAGAGAAATCGATCATACTAACGTTAAAGCTTCATTTTGTTGTACTTAGGTGTTTACAGACAGTGAACCTGTAAGCATAATTTGTTACAATTGATTACCATCAAGTTAAAAAATCAATGATAAATTAAGGCATTGAATTGAACATAAAACAAGACATTAACTTATCAGAACAACCACTTGTCTTTATTGGATAGAACAGAACTAAAGGCACACAGTAGAGAGCCTTGTGGTCAAGTGGTTAAGGCAGTGGACTTGTGATCTAAGGATTGCAGGTTCGAGCCTTGGCCAGATCATTACCTTGTGTCCTTGGGCAAGGCACTTTATCTCCATTGCCTCTCTTCACCCAGGTGTATAAATGGGGACTTGCGAGGTGACTTGTAAATATAGTTGCGTGCGCCAGTTTGTGGCTGCACCTTATGCGAAGTCCCCCCAGGGGACACGTGGCTGTGGTGCCCCAGTGGTGCGCCACTGTGGTGCCCCAGGAGAGATTGTTTGAATTGTGCACACTTTGGTGTGTAGGTGTGACAAGCTTCCATTGACCAGGGTTAAGAACAGCGCAGCGAGACCTTATTGTAAGTTGCGCTATATAAGAACTGTTAAGTATTATTATTATTACCGTTGTGGAAGTTGGATGAGAGAAGGGATGGATTACCAGTGATAATTGAATATCGCATTGTCAGACTCATGCAACACCATTATAAAGTAAAATTTGCCAACAATTTTTCTGTTTGATCTCAGACAACCTCTCAAATAAATCAGGTTGTTCACATATCAAATTTTGATTGTCCTAAAATGATGTCCCAGTAACATGGTGCCACCACACTATCTTTGTCATAAATTATGCTTATTATTTGTATCCTCACATAGTATAACAAGGTGAACAAGACAATATAACTGCAAATAATTAAAAAATATGAAAGGAAGTAAACTAAGAAACCTTTTTGGGCTTAATCCTAGAGTACTCCCATAGATAACCTTAACACCTATAAAATAACTACCCCCCCCCACCCAAAAAAAAAATCGATGACCTTAAGATATTAATTAAATGTTCATAACCACCGGTTAGTCATTGCTAGACCTGCTGCAAGAACTGCATGTTAACCAGTTCTGCATAATAGCATACAGGTTTGATGATATACAGTAATTAGCTCAAATGCTCTTATACGTCCCCTTTTTGAGTACGTTTGGTCCCATCTTAATTGATATGAAATGACCCTAGGACTCCAGTACCAACAATAAGATTGAAATACTCATCCCAATAATGTACCCCACCCTCCCCCCCCCCCACACTTTCCCGGCTATGTTCCCACTCTTCCAATTCTACTGCGCCATCGTGTACTTACCTGGTTTGTAAACTCTTGGTTCCAGTTTATTCTTTTTATCTTCTCCTTCTCTCTTTCCTCGTCGTTCGTCTGCATCTCCTCTGCCAAATTTCTCGTCTCCTAAAGATTTCTTCTCATCTGATCCCTTGTCTCCTTCTTTCAGCTTACTTTGTCTTCTCTGTAGCATTATCTATAAGCAAACCCAATACAAATACAGGAAATCTTAAATCTTTGTTGTATTAACTGGTAAAAGGCCAGGTTGTTTACTATTGGTATTCCTTTGAAGCTGTGACTGGATTGTCTATAGTATTACTGACTGTTGCTTATACCGTGAATGCTATAATCTGAAAGCAGTATAGTATTTTAATGGCATACATTGAAGTGAAAGTGATTCCTTCATCTTTGTTTAAAGTGATATACATATCTATTATCCGCTATTGCTATTCATGATAGTATGCTTGATTATTGCCAGTTTTTGTTATCCGAAGTTGACTGTTACAATTATGATTTTGTAAATTGTTTTCCGGAAATTTCCCCTCATTCCAAATTCCCACCTGTGAATAAATATGTATCCAAAAACCACCCGCAATCACTCACTCTCTTTCTGATGTGTCAGTTTGTTGAGGTTACACAGACAATCAAAATACATAAATTATTAAACAGACAAGTATTGATACATCCGGATACCAAATGAACCATCCATCGAATGACCCTTTGTGCTGGATAATCATCTAAAATTCTCAAGTTGTTGTTTCAAATCTGAGCATATGAAAACTTGATGAAAGTTTCTGAAAGAGGTTTTAGAATTCACCTCTCACCGAGTACAAGAGATAAAGAAATCGTTGCAGATGATTTGTCTGTTATTCAACTTCCCGTCTGGAGAAAGAAGTTGGTTACTGTCAGCTGTTACCCTTTTTCTAGAGACCCATGAGCAGATCCTCCTTCATAAAACACCCAGTTATCAACCCCACCCCTCCCCCCTTCCCCTTACCACCCCCAACTGCATGCCGAAAAATTTTCTGACAGCAAAGTAACATGAGCAACTGAAAGTTCAAAACTACTGAACTTTTCCAAACACATTCCATTTTCATTCATGTGACTATGGAAGAGAGCCTATCTGATAAAATCCTGAGTGACATTCCACTGCTACATAGCATGATCACTGGATGGATGAGATGGCTTGTGTCCACA
Organism: Apostichopus californicus; assembly: GCA_020650975.1. Lineage (NCBI taxonomy): Eukaryota > Metazoa > Echinodermata > Holothuroidea > Aspidochirotida > Stichopodidae > Apostichopus > Apostichopus californicus. The sequence goes on from JAIPMN010015810.1 coordinate 12,554, forward strand.
AGTGTACTATTATAGTGCTGTAGATCTTACACTAAAGACAAGACTCTCTGCCAATAGATGAAAGAGAAATGAACGAACATCATTTCTAGCAATATCCTTGCCGATTTGTCTTTGAAATGGAAGAGGCTGAATGCATTGCATGAGTACAATCCTGTTTAACTTTCAATCAAACACATTGGATTCTACTGTGAATAATGCATTCGTTGGCATGACAAGAGTGGTATATGCCCACAGACTTTATATCATGCCAATAAAGGGTAGACCAGCCTCTGTGAAAAATGATGTTGATCTTGGATATAATTTGATATCTTAATTTGATCTTAATTTGATCTTAATTAATATAATTTGATCTTAATTTGATATAATTTGATATTTGAGGAGTGTTAGCTCAGTGGTTAACGCCGGTGCCTTTCAATCATAAGGTCCCCGGTTCGAGCCACTCCCAGATTAATGTATGTCGTCCAGTTACAGAGTTGTTGACAATTAACAATTCATAATCATGGATGTTAAATATGAATGTAAGAGACTGACTTCGGTCAGCTTGCGACTTTGATAAGCCAATGAGGCTTCTTCGCGAGTTCCTGCTTGCAGGAGGATCTAAAATATACATATCCTCACTTGTGATAGTAATGCAACAAACAGTATCTACTGTCGGTTACTGCCATTTCTTGTGATGCAAGATCTACTTTAATATAATAATGAATTACCTGATAGTAATAATCTGAGATCATTGGGTGAATTACCTGATAGTAATAATCTGAGATCATTGGGTGAATTACCTGATAGTAATAATCTGAGATCATTGGGTTCTCTGTTTGCAGTTGAAGCATCTGTATACGGATGACCCAATCCTTCTCTCTCTGTGTCATTAAATTTGCATATTCATCCCCCGGTGGTTGGCATTGATCTCTTCCCGGTCTTGGATACCTACCGTCTGGTCTGCCCCTAAAAGTTAAACACCAAAACTTCAGTCTGAAGTAGTCTGTCATCTTATTTTGTTGTTTCAATTTGATTTTATGAATGATTCTTGTATATTCTACCTCTAATTATTTTTTCACGTAGTAGAAGTAAGTTGATTCTCATCTATCCAACATGCTCAGTGCTTAACCTCCGCCACGTTTCACGATCTTGCGCAAGGATTATTGCTTCCTCGAAATTGTTAATGTAAACGTCATTAAATTGCGACTTAATTTTTCCAAGCAAGGTAGTCACTGGCCTTCCTACTGTTGAGAAGATCGCATATAATTGTGTTAGTATTAACATTAAACTTTGATAGTATCAGCCGTAGCATATCAGATCAAGAATCTTGGAAATTCTGATTGAAAGCATAGTCTGTATGTATAACCAGACACAAATTATGTAAAATTCCGGCAGCTCTCCCTAAACGGTTTTGTGATACATTGCCAAATTGAGGGACAACAGGTCACCCTTATAATGGACATATCATCTGTCTCCTCTGGGCATTGCTGTCTGCATAACAAATATGATTTACCGTTGTGGTGTTCTAATCCACTGCCTCCTTTGAGGACCAGGGTCCGTTGATGGCCGGATGGGTGGAATCCTTGGATGCATAGGGGTTAAACCAAAGCTTGGATGTGGTGTTCCAGGGTAGCCTCTTCCCATGGGATTAATACCCATTGAGTGACCTCTGCCCATAGGAGACCCCTGGTGAGGATGTGTCGGTACTCTCCCCTGGTTGGGATATGGCATGGGCATGAATGGTGATCTCGGCATCATATTCGGTCTCGTGCCAGGAGCAAAATTTGTGGAATTTACCATCGGTGATCGTACCGAGGCACCTGAACCGAAAATAGATATGGATGTTTTGTATGCAATGTGAAAAAAACTGAAAGAATAAGTTACATTACAAGTTCTGAGAAGAGATGAGTCTTCACATGTCTTTCATCTAACAAACCATTCAAAGAGAATACTTACTTATTTCATAACCCCAAAATTTGAGAGAACAGCCTCTCTTATTTGAGTCAAATTTCCTTCTGATAGTCTATGTTAAACTGTTGTTACAAGTTCACTCAAGCAATCACATCCAAATAATCGTTATTTTGGTTGAAAATGAGGCAAGCCAATCTTACCATAGTAATTGCGTGGCGGGTGTGGGTGGCGGTGGACTAACACACCATCAGAGCAGACCCATTAGACTAAGCCACATTTTAAGCCAAGAATGTCCGGTTATATTTACTTTGATGCTGGGAATGACCAGCTCATTACACTATAGATCATTTACAACATTCAGCTTTACTATATCTTGGTTTTGGACCAAGACCGGTGTATGCCAATGATGTTATTTTGTTATGAGCTTTCTTTCATTATAATGAAGTATGTATGGTACTGCCATTGGTAATTCCTGGAACAAACCCAATCAGCATCGAGCAATCAAACTAACCCAGTCAGCCTGGAGCACTCCAACTAACCCAGTCAGCATGGATCACTGGAACTAACCCAGTCAGCATGGATCACTCCAACTAACCCAATCAGCATGGAGCATTGGAACTAACCCAGTCAGCATGGAGCACTCCAAGTAACCTAGTCAGCACGGAGCCCTCCAACTAACCCAGTCAGCATGGAGCACTGGAACTAACCCAGTCAGCACGGAGCACTGGAACTAACGCAGTCAGCATGGATCACTCTAAGTAACCCAGTCAGCATGGAGCATTGGAACTAACCCAGTCAGCATGGAGCACTCCAAGTAACCTAGTCAGCACGGAGCCCTCCAACTAACCCAGTCAGCATGGAGCACTGGAACTAACCCAGTCAGCACGGAGCACTGGAACTAACGCAGTCAGCATGGATCACTCTAACTAACCCTATCAGCATGGAGCATTGGAACTAACCCAGTCAGCATGGATCACTGGAACTAACCCAGTCAGCACGGAGCACTGGAACTAACGCAGTCAGCATGGATCACTCTAACTAACCCAGTCAGCATGGAGCATTGGAACTAACCCAGTCAGCATGGATCACTGGAACTAAACCAGTCAGCACGGAGCCCTTCAACTAACCCAGTCAGCACGTAGCACTCCAACTAACCCAGTCAGCATGGAGCACTCCAACTAACCCAGTCAGCCTGGAGCACTCCAACTAACCCAGTCAGCATGGATCACTGGAACTAACCCAGTCAGCCTGGAGCACTTCAACTAACCCAGTCAGCATGGCGCACTCCAACTAACCCAGTCAGCATTGAGCACTCCAACTAACAGTCAGCATGGAGCACTGGAACTCACCCAGTCAGCTAGGAGCACTGGAACTAACCCAATCAGCATGTAGCACTCCAACTAACCCATTCAGCATGGAGCACTCCAACTAACCCAGTCAGCATGGAGCACTCCAACTAACCCAGTCAGCATGGAGCACTCCAACTAACCCAGTCAGCATGGAGCACTCCAACTAACCCAGTCAGCATGGATCACTCTAACTAACCCAGTCAGCATGGAGCATTGGAACTAACCCAGTCAGCATGGATCACTGGAACTAACCCAGTCAGCACGGAGCCCTTCAACTAACCCAGTCAGCACGTAGCACTCCAACTAACCCAGTCAGCATGGATCACTCCAACTAACCCAGTTAGCATGGAGCACTCCAACTAACCCAGTTAGCATGGAGCACTCCAACTAACCCAGTCAGCATGGATCACTCCAACTAACCCAGTTAGCATGGAGCACTCCAACTAACCCAGTCAGCATGGAGCACTCCAACTAACCCAGTTAGCATGGAGCACTGGAAGTAACCCAGTCAGCATGGAGCACTCCAACTAACCCAGTCAGCATGGAGCACTGGAACTAACCCAGTCAGCATGGATCACTCCAACTAACCCATTCAGCATGGAGCACTCCAACTAACCCAGTCAGCATGGAGCACTCCAACTAACCCAGTTAGCATGGAGCACTCCAACTAACCCAGTCAGCATGGAGCACTTGAACTAAACCAGTCAGCATTGAGCACTGGAACTATCCCAGTCACCATGTAGCACTCCAACTAACCAAGTCAGCATGTAGCACTCGTTACATGAACAGGCTTTGTACAATAGTGTGCCTGACACAGTCGATGATACCTCCGATATCTGTTGATGTCAGCTTTCTAACCCTTCTGAACCGATTGGTATTCTACTGAACAGATAAACCACTTACGTTTGATGAGCACCTGATGTAGATAATCAGGAGATATTCTGCCACTCGTCTGGTGCATGTGAACTATTAACTTGCTGATTTCTGTAGGTGATACCCGTCCTCCCATGATCTGGTGTAGCTTCTGAGTCCAGTACCGAACCATCTCAGGGACACCACCAGGCATCTGGTTCTGTTATGATAATATTAACCAGTGATATGTAAATTTGATGCAATACAGAAGTACTCATCTCCAATGTGAGTCATAAACATTTACCAAACTATATTCCATTACATGGAATATAGAAACAATCTATTTTATGCCTTGCACAGCCCTACACACAGTTACGGAATTAAGTTTAGTTGAACACCCTGGATAATGTTGGCAAGATATAAAATTCATAAAAGTGGCTAGGGAAACTTGTGCAATGTTTTCTGCTGTTAACTGTCTGCTAGATTAATATCACCCCCATCACCCCCTGATCATTAACTTGCTGTTTGCTTTGACCCCGCTTATCAAAGCAAGGTTCTTTTCTCTTACGTAATGCATATTAAAAAATTTAGATAATAATGTTAAATCAAAATTACAGCTTTGTACCATACATGAAGAATGCGGAAATGTTGTTCAGTCGAATATATGCCAATTATGTGTTGATGAACCACACAAATATCTTAAAAGTGCCAAAGGTAGTCACAACTCTAGTATGGATGGTAATGACATTCTATTGAGTCTGTGAAAGCAGGCAGATGAAAAATGGAATCCTATATTCTTCTTTTGACACAATATTGACTAATACCACCAGTAGTTCAACAAGAACCCTTTGTGTTCCATGATTATATTAGATGAAATAAATGCTTTCCAGCAATCAGTGACTATAATTCAAGAAATCACTGTAAAGATACACCCATTTTTATCCATGAATCTCTGAAATAGGAATATTTTTAGCACAGTTTAGTAATTCATTGTCATCTCTTTTAGTGATACATTTCATGTAATAGTCTGAAAGATGAATTTGTTTGTGTGATTGAAAAACCTGGACATTAGTTAACTAACATGTTTAGACATCTTATTTCCCTTTTGAATTTTTTTTTTTTTTTTTTTCATTCCATTTAGCACCTATCATTTTGAAAGCGTTGCACCCCTGGCTACAATATGTCTAAAAGCCATGATCCGGTGCTAGTATAATACAGGGATGTGCCCAGGAATTCCTGAGTGCCGGGTATACCGATCCCCATCCCGGGGGAGGGGTATAAGGGTGACGGGGTGTCCCCCTCCCCTTTTTATTAGTTTGTTTCAAACAGATTTTACAAGTGACTGATTGAGAGCCGTAAGTAATGTTTCTCGCATGCGTAACTGATGCATTATTAGTCTGTATGATTTTGGCCTAGGCTCGGCCCAATTTCAGTTCGAATATATTGTTAGGAATGTCGGGATTTTAGATGAAAATATTGCTTGGCGGGATTCACGATTTTTAAGACAGTGCTGGGCGTTAATTTTAAGTGTTGGGCGTGGCCGCCCAGTGCCGCCCAGCGTGGGCACATCCCTGATAATATTTTGCACACAAAGGTGACTAAATAATTTTTAATGTATTTCATTGAATTATAATAATAACAACTTAGACTCATTGATGCCCCAGACTGCCACCCCTTTCTTCGCAAATTATCAGTCCTGCTTCACCCTCTACCAAAAACTGAACATCTGATAAGTAAATAATATATGAACTGACCATTCCTCTTTGTGGGGTACCCATCGTGATATTCTGCCCTCGTGGTGGAGTACCAATGGGTTGCGGTTGTGATGCCGAGTTGGATGTAGATTCTTGATTCACTCCTTGCTCTATTTCTTCTAAGGTCATCACTTTTGATGGCATGCGTCCTGGTCCAGGGACAGCTTGAAGAATGGACGGATCCTGTATGTTGGAAACAGTTGAATAGTTCTTTAACTTTGATCAAAGAAAACCTAGTGTTAGACAAAGCAGTTTCATTACCGGTACAGACAGGATATTACTGTGACAGGAATTCCCTTAACATCAGTTGCTATGTTCTTCTGTCACCAGTGGAAAATAATTTCCATGGATAACCTTTTAACAACTTTAGGATGCATTGCTGAAACTTGACTTCAGCAATGCTGACTTATACCACAAAACAAGCCACTGAATGTAATGTGCGAATATGCCATTTTCTTCATAATATGTATGTATGTATTTTAGATCCTCCTGCAAGCAGGAACCTCGCGAAGAAGCCTCATTGGCTTATCAAGCCGCAAGTTAACCGAAGTCAGTCTCTTAGATTCATATTTAACATCCATGAATCGTGTCAATTGTCAACAACTCTGTAACTGGACGACATACATTAATCTTGGAGTGACTCAAACTGGGGACCTTATGATTGGAAGCTTGGCCAGCCTGTTGATCTTGGATGCCTGCTACAATGGCTGCCAGTTCAGCATGGAATTAGTTGCCCCAGATAACCATTGTAATTGTGTTAGTATAAGAAATTAATGTAGAAAAGGTCAAAACGGCCAAATCATCTACCTTTGTAATTTAAATGAATGAAATTTTCGACAAGTATACAGGGATAGTTGAAAGATTTCATGTTTGGCCTGGTTGAACCTGAAAGTCTGCAACCTGCTTTATGCCTTTTTAATCCACTGTCATATTGTCCCCATGGTAACAGCACACTTACTGCATCCGTGTTAACGCTATTAATCTCATGATACATGTATCCCTTTCCAGTCCACCCAAGCATATACAAGCGTACTCAACTGTGTGTACAACAACATCCTTGAAACGCACAAACATCACCATACTGTGGTAAAGCCACACCTTTTTTGATCACCTCACTGCACCCGTCTGCTGAAAACCATCCTTTTCTTCCTTTTTGGCGAGTTTGTTAGCTATTTTTATTGATCCTGTTTGAAAATCCAAACCAGTGGTTATCCTGGCTTGCCACTATAGCCATGCAGAGTCTTCCAAGATCTCCCAAACTTCCCCGTCTCAAACTGATTGACGACGACAGTGATGATTGGAGTCTTGTAAGAAACTGCCGAAACAGCTTCTGATACTCCTTGAATTGATTTGCCAAAGAAACGTTCCCAACATATTTTGTAGGTAAATTGTAAAGGAGGCTGAACCTGGAAGGATCCATTTCCTTCAATGAATTCTAATTTCTGTGAATTGACATGTATTTGATGTTATATAACTGATATGTGTTGCAGCATTGTTTCAGATGGAGACAACGACACGAAATAGGTGGTGTGAATACCTGATAATAGTTTTGAATGATAAATTCCATGTTAAAATGTTGAACCTTGTTGAAGTGTTGTGTTGAAGTGAACCTTGTTGAAATGTTGAAGTAGACAATACATTACCGTCCAAGCACTATCTCCGCCTGTTTTGCCTTGTCCTCCTCCAATGTGTAGTAGAGCCTTCAGACTATCCTCAGCGGACTTTGTCTTAGCCTTTTCGACATGAGCTGCACCCCATATGTTCTCCTTGGTACTTTGTGACATGAGGTTAGGATCATACAGACTCGGAGGTGATCCCGGTCCAAAGAGATTTGTCAGGTTTGAATCTGCAAACTACAACAGAAAGTTAAAACAATCAAGTTTATTTGTATCACATGGAACACTCAAGTTTATTTGTATGATATATGGAACCAAAGAGTTCATTTGTATCATATGGCTCAATAGAGTTAATTTGTACCACATTGAAAACTCCATTATATTTGTATTCTATATGGTACAATAGTTTATTTGTATCACATGGAACACTCTAGTATATTTGTGTTCTATATGGAACAATAGAGTTTATTTGTATCATATGTCTCAATAGAGTCTATTTCTATCACATGGAAAAATCAAGTTTATTTTTATCATATGGCTCAATAGAGTCTATTTGTATCACATCTAACACTAAAGTTTATTTGTATGATATGGCTCAATAGAGTCTATTTGTATCTCATGTAGAAATCGATTTTATTTGTATCATATATGTAAAAATAGAGTTTATTGTTATTATATGAAAAAATACCATGCCGTTTGCAGCCAAGCATATGAATCCGATTCAGTCCGAAATCATACATGTCATCTTCTTGAACGTCCTACAATATGACTAACTTGATTTCGACATTGTGACACACATCATGTGTTATCTCGAGACAATTCATGCTAAAGTTACGTCTTGCTGAGAAACCAGATAAGTAACTGTGATAGGAACGAATGATATCACGTGAAGTACACCATGACAGGCCATTTTCAGTGCAATCTCATAGCAACTGTTTAGAAGTTGATGACTGTGATTTGGATCCGTTATGTCTCCCAGGGATGTGCCCATGATTTCCTGGGTGCCGGGCATACTGATCGCCATACTGGGTGATGGGTCTAAGGGAAATTTTTGATTTTTGAAGGTGCTCAGATGCCAAATGCTGGCACTCGAGTAGCTTTCTAAGCACATACACAAGTACTAGTTTTGCTAACAATTTCTAATTTTTTTTTTTTGGTGAAATATATTACGTACCAAAAAGTTATTATTTTTTTTTCCAAGAGATTTTACCATGGAACGATTGATAGCCGTAAGTAATGTTTCTCGCATGCATAACTGATGCATTATTAGTCTGTATGATTTTGGCCTAGGCTATGCCCAATTTATGTTGAATATATTGTTAGAAATGTCATGATTTTAGATGAAAATAGTGCTGTGCGGGATTCACGATTTTTAAGACAGTGCTGGGCGGTATTTTTTAGTGCTGGGCGGGTCCGCCCAGCGTGGGCACATCCCTGGTCTCCAATTGTTTTTGTCAATAGATGATGACAGAATCATTACTACAACCCCATTGAAACTTATAGATACATCTCTATGGCAACTGGCTGATGAAATATTGATAGGTCTAGTTAAAGGTAGTATTTACAGCACGTACAACCCATTAAATTCTTCTTTTTAATATTAGCTACTGACAATTCTTCTACACGAATATCTTCTTATAATTCTATGTAATCTTATTTTGTTAACAAAGTAACACCTGTTATGGACGTATACATGTCGGGAAGCAATACCTGAATCTTGATTGGCTGAGAAGAAGATGTACTCTTTGTTGGAATATCAAACATTTCATCATCATCTTCATCATCTAGAACCAACTGGGTAATGCTCTTCTCCAAATCCTATGAAATTTTAATAAAGTAGAAAGTGACGATAAGAGTATTAATATGATGAAATTAAATGAAGTCCGATCGTAAAGAAGCTTCTCTGATGAGTAACATGACACTGTCCCGAGAGAAATGAGATCAGTTGGTTTGTTTAGTGAAACAAACTTGCTGCTGGAAAGTGTAACTCAAACATCAACTTATTCAATATTGGCAAAATTAATATTTCTTGTTCCCCCATAATATGGCTGGGCTTCCTACATAGAAGATGTCACTTGCAATTGTTACTATAGTTAGAGTAAATGCACTACTTCTGGCACTTTGATACTGTACATGTAGGGATATAATTTGCTTGGTAATTTGTCAAGTTTAATAGAACATGAAACTTCTTACATAGTTTTGACAATTAGATCCTTTAAAAGATACCTCTGCAGTTTCAAGTCAGATTAACTGTTTAATTAACCTTAGAGTTGTGATTTAGTCTTTTGCATTTGGCGAATCTGCACCAGTGGAACTATGAACTAGTCAATCATGCATCCCATCTGTATGTTACTACTTCTGGTGCATTCGCACATTATTCACATATATGCTAGTACTAACCACCAATCGTGTTTCTTTGATTCAGAGATCTGTCAACTTAGTAACGATCAAGCAAATTTGAGAGTACATGACAGCTCTCCGCAATGAAACCCTGGCCAGCCCGATTATTGCAGTCAAAATTATGACGAGTATGGTTTACCTCTTCTAATGGTACTTTATCTGTATCCGAAGGATCTCCTCCCATCAGCAACTTTGAGGTAACCCCCTGGTCCTCTTCTGGACGACCCATCTGTTGGTCAAAGTTGAATGCCAACTTCTCATGAGTGAGTTCCCATGCTTCTATAGAACAGATTATAAAATGAAAAAATTATCCCTGATGACCAGATAGAATCAGGAGACTATATCTGTGATATGTACTCTTTGATTGACAGTCCTGATTATCATATCTCATGCTACAGACCATCAAGTGTTAGCATGTAACCCTGTATCACATCACTGGGCTCAAATTAACAGTCGTCCGATCGTCAGAGACGACCAAATATGACGTCGGACAACCACAACCCTGGTTAGGTTGTCTGACGGACAACTAGCTCATTTGCCGCAAGTGTTCAACACTTCGAATTTAACTCGGAAAATCCCTAGTCTTGCAAAACAAACTCTGCCCCCCAAAAAGTGCTGGCTGTTACTGCCCTCCATTCATATTGGAAACAACGTAAGAAATAAATCAAATTTTGGTATCTTTGTGCATTTTGGGTGAAATCGTACAGTTTAACTGTATGTGTCAAGACTAAAGTAAAAAAATATTTCTATAACCATGAGCAATCTCTATATTTCTAGAATTTATATTTCCATAATATACCTCTTTAACTATACCTTCTGAAATATTGTTGCTATGGAGATGTAATTATTGGGTGTGAGCCAGTGAAATTCCGAAAGTTGGTGCTTAGAGAGGTCACGCAGGATGAAGGAGAGATAAGGGGAGATGGGGGTCAAGAGGGGTTAGAGATGTGTGTGTGTGTGTTTTCTACAGTGTATGCTACTGTATATGTAGACAACCTTATATGATATTGTGTGAGAAGAAGGGAGAGTTCACTTGTCACTTTGACTTTGGAATTGGCCTTGTATTGTTGTTGTGGTGGCTGTTGTGAAAATGGAGGGTGTGGCTGAGTGGAGTTACTGCAAACTGATGGATACCTGAGACTCTCCGGCTGAGAGATTGAGTGAAGTAGTTGTGACTGTGTTTCACTACAAGTAGTGATAGACTAAAAGTTACTGGACATTATAAATTTTCTCTCATCTTATCTTTTGATTTCTAAAATGAGTTCCACGCTTCCGCAAGCCACTTTGCAGCTTTGTCGGGACTATACTAATGCATTGATCCTCTACTCTAAAGTGTGCACACCCCTTCACATCACAAATTTGCAGTTAGCTGTTTTTCTTATTATTAAAGACGGGATGTGCACACCGTACATATGCACTACTGGTTACTTACAGTATCGTAAACTTCGTACTACAGAATCTGGTGGCCGCAACCACGCTTGCTTTCTACCTCATGGCCACATGATGTATGACAAGCTAGCTGGATAACCATTTTTACATATGAAGTCCTATACTGTGCATGTGCACCAAAGACATGCTGGTTTATGTCGCTGCAATGTACAGTACACGCTATACCCTGGGCTTACCCTCTGTCTCTGGAAGTGATCGGAAACGATTATGTAAATAATTTTTCACTACCAGATAATCTCCGCAACCCAACATGGTTAATCATGAAGTGTCATACACCACATAAAATGTCCATAACTCTACACAACCGTTCTGTCCAAGAATTTTGCAAAGTCGATCTCCGTAAGACTAGTTGTAGTGGCATAGCTGCTTATTTTGCCTTCCATAGAAAATTAATTTTTATGTTTTCGGTTGTTGAAGGCCTACAAGCCAACAAGTTTTTTACGATTCAGTAAATATCACCATTTACGACCTACGAGTACGTTTATATGAATTTGAATATTTTTAGTGTGTTTCGATAGGAGTCATAGTGAATCATTCTACAGTTATTTTGTTTCCTTGTTTTTCGTGTTTTTTGTATCGAACGGTGTAAATATCTCTGTAAATACAAGTTGTATTTTCACTTTACTACGGACTTTCGTCAGTGTGTGTTATTACTGGTTTTCGTCTTCGTGTTCAGCAAATTTTAGTCGGCTTTTCAGCTCCGTGCCCGGACATCAAACTAGTCACTATAAGAGTAAGACTTTAAGACTCCGGCTGATAGACTATGCCTGCGCAGCGCAACGTTACGTAAGAATGGATTTAGCCTTGTAGGTGGTTACCGTACGGTACTCACCTAGAAGGCTAAATCGATACATTATAGTATTACTTATGGGTGCGCCTTTGTAAAGTACATTAGTAACTATGATAATAGTCACTGGGCATTAAATTAGTAACTCTTAGTGCACATGATTTTTGTGATGCACCACGTCAGTCAGGTCCAGTAGTAATGTTTCGTGCTTTCATTGTACAACCCCAAAATGCATCGAACAATCTAATATGAATGCTAGGTTATCTGAAGGACAGACTTAATATTTTCTTAAAATGAGCTCTGCGTAAAGATACAAGCCATGAATAGTTGTACTTGAATATCATGAAATGTCCATTATCCTCCTTGAAGTATACAGCCCGGATAATGAACTGTAATACTTGCTGGGCATGTGTGAATTTAATTTCACTCCGGTCAAGCAATTCACTGGAATCACATGAAACCTCCTACTCCTACGGAGTATTGTTTTCGTCTTTAATTTCTGAATTGTATTGTTTTTAATAATTATTGTTAAAATTATTTATTTCTGTAATTCTTAGGATGCAATATTTTCCGGCTGTAATATTTTTAAGTTGTATTATTTTATGCGATTCTGTGCGGTGCTTTGAGATCATTCTTTTCATGTAAAGCGCAATATAAGAACAAATTAATTATTATTATTATTATTATTATTTTGTAGCTGAAGTTTCATTGATACGGGTATAAAGCTGAACTTGTTACCATCTCCAAAGTCTTCGTCCTCCAAGCCAAATGTTTCATCGTTCATGTCATTGTAATTTTTGCCTTTGAAGACATTGACATCTTCCGGTCCTTCATCAAGAGGCTGCAGAAAGAAAAGATGCACAAAGCGTGAAGTGATTGTACCATATACATTTAATGTAGAAGAGCATATCAACAGTCTTGTCATTGTTTAATTTTAATTTATTAAGCCTTATTCCCTCTCTGATATCACCAAGGGCACTGTTCACTCCGGGGAAATTGTTGTCTTGATGTGTACCTGTGGCAACTTCTCTTGCCATATATTTCAACTCGCACACTTCGTTCCTCCAACAACATATTTAACTGTTCCTTAACGACGCTTGAAGACCTATGGTTACAGAAGCTTCGAATACTCTGGCTCTTATCTCTGGAACAAGTTACCAGATCACAATCGAACATGCTCTAAACTTTCTACATTCAAAAGTCTTCTTAAGACCCATCTTTTCACTTGTTCTTTTTTAAATTAATCTGCTTTCTTTGCAAAGTGCCTCGAGCAGTGGCTTTTGTCTACTGATTTGGCGCTATATAAGTCTCATTTATTATTATTATTATCATTATTATTACTGAAAACTATATAAATTGCATATCATTGTCATATTGATGCATATTGCTGTCTCCTAATGAGCAAAACTATGTTAACCCTTGCAATGGCAAAGTATGAAACATTGTAACATTAGAGAAGATCTAGGACAGTGTATTTTGCTAAGCCTGGTTATCTTTTGAATGAGTGAACAAGCTTTTTTGTATTTTTAAATTGGCTCCATTTCCTGTTCATAGTCAAGAAGCTGCTGGCTTCACAGTTTATCTTTATATTTAAGATATTGCATCAGAACAGATTTTTTTTTATATTATCATTCCATCAAGAGTCCAAACAATGTACAATTCATAATAACATACATTATGACCATTAGTCAATATTATCCACAACCAAAAATAAATCATTAAACTTCAAATAAAGATTTCCAGTTATGCCATCTGATATAAAAAACATGTTGTTTACAATTAGTGTTGTACCTAGACTTTTCTTTTAAATAAAAATTCTTTAAATCAATTTTACCATAGCTAAATGACGGTTTCTCATTTTTAGCCTTACTTTTGTAAACACAAAATTTCACAACCAGAAGGATGTTATTAAACAAATAGTCTTTGTACAAATAAATATTTTTGCTATTGGTGATAGTAAGCCTGTTAACCTTTTGAATGAGTGAACAAGCTTTTTTGTATTTTTCAATAGGCTTCATTTCCTGTTTATAGTCAAGAAGCTGCTGGCTTCACAGTTAATCTATTTATTTAAGATACTGCATCAGAACAGAAGTTCCATTGTCTCTATTCTGCATTTTTTGTTATACATTTGGTGTCTGTTAGCATATGGGTTGCCTCGTTACTACAGAACTCCCTTGTTCTCAGAACAGTGTCATCATCATTGCCGTGGTCAGAGCTTTCTGGTAGCAACTCCAATCAGGAGATCTCTAAAGGATTGATTAGAGAAAGTTACTTTACTGATTGGGTACTGTATCCTTACTCCAATTTGGCCCCTCCCTCAATTTAGTTTAGACAAAGTAATTACTGGGTATGCCATGTGGCTGCAGAGCACCTTAACACCCTAAGCCATTTGGACATAGATTTATTGACATTGCAGGAGAATTAGATTCTCAGTTAAAAGTTTTATATAATCCATTCTAATCTATTGCTGCGGAATTCCAATTAAAGTAATGAAGCCTAATATAACTAAAAATATCAATTAATTGTTAATCTTGGACGGTTCCTGATACAAATCACCATTGGAGTCTGCAGAGAAGCCTAGCTTCTGGACATTACAGGAACTCATCAACCGTACTTTAAAACTATTCACTCTCCGTTGTCATCACATGGGAAGATTTATTACTATTCTGATTGGAGGACACTAACTTTACTTCGCCTTTATATATTGCCCGCCATTGTTTTCTCGTTGGAACTGTACTTAATTTCACATTTCTATCAGATGGACTTCAAATTCGTAACTTTGTAGGAAGTACAGTATAGCCTGAATTCTACTCTATCTTGCTTGGCTACTACTCTATCTTGACAGTCTGCAGCACAACCAATTTCCTTTCTGTTGACCCAATGGATTTGTATTTTATATTATATCAAGGATTTGTTTGTGTGTGTGAATGGAAAGTGGCCACCGGTGAGCAACCAAACTGTAAGTCAAATCATTCCTTTATTTTTCATTAAACTGGACCCCAAATTATCAATCCCCTCCTACCCATGTAAGAATAACCTTCACAATATTCATATTAATATTTCACATATTAGACTCTTCAGTTATATATGAGTCTTACTGTTAAAGAACTCTATTATTTGAATACAATTCTCTCCATAGTACTTAGCCAGCTACACACTGTTTCTTTGCGTTATTTTTTAAGTGTGCATCTGTCTTCGCACTGATGGGACACTATTAATTATACCTGTAGTCCATCCCAAATGGTGGAACATCCCTTACATATAAAAGCTTGTAATCCCTGGAACTAGTCAGATCTAGTATAGTGATGTTGGCTTTGTAGTAGGAATGTGCCAGCATTATAAAGACCGGTGTTTGGTTAGAGAAGGCTTTGATAGATTGAGAATGCTATAATTGCTGACAGTGTGCAGGTGATCCTATTACTGAACTAATATGCAACATATTTTCTTGACATTCTGTAATCGGTGTAACATATCATCTTTACAATGGATTAGCCAATTCATGTATGTATATTAGATCCTCCTGCAAGCAGGAACTCGCGAAGAAGCCTCATTGGCTTATCAAAGCCGCAAGCCGACCGAAGTCAGTCTCTTACATTCATATTTAACGTCCATGATTATGAATTGTTAATTGTCAACAACTCTGTATCTGGACGACATACATTAATCTGGGAATGACTCGAACCGGGGACCTTATGATTGAAAGGCACCGGCGTTAACCACTGAGCTAACACTCCACTAACAATTCATGTAGTCTATTTTCGAGCAAATACCTCTCTTAGCTGAAACATCATGCCATCTGAGTCTATGATTTATTTTTGTCAATGAAATTATTGGCTGCAATATCTTTCCACATATTATAATATTCACACAATAAATTGGTTAAAATGAGATAACATATTATGGCATTGTGAAATTGGATTCAAAATATTCAAATGTTTGTGTTATTCCTTTTTGTTTAAAACAGTGCCACTTTTAATACAGTGGCACGTTTAATATAGTGCCACTTTTAATACAGTGTCACGTTTAATACAGTGCCACATTTAATATCGTGCCACGTTTAATACAGTGCCACTTTTAATACAGTGGCACGTATAATACAGTGGCACGTCTAATACAGTGCCAGTGACTTTCCTCGTAGTGGGGTAATCAATACAAACTGACTGTTGTAACATCTGTAGTTACGATAACTGAAAAATAGTGATAAGTGTTGGACACTAGAACATCATTGAACTGAAAATATTGTGTTCACAAGTAAACTTGTTCTCAACTACAGGTATCATATCGTAATAGAAACATTATGGAGGTGTGAATTATTACTTATTTTTCTGTGTTAAACAAACCACTTTTGTATTGAGTACGTTATAAGTTTTGGGACCCCAAAATGTTTGCCGAACCATCCAAAATTTGTTAAAATCGTGTATTAATTTGTGTACTACCTAACCTTCATGCTCGTAGCAGGGAAACAATATAATCGCAGGTATTGATAATTTCGAACTAGCATTCTTTATTGAAAAAAGAAGAAACTTTGATGATTGAAATTTCTATTAAGCTTATACTTGGATGTCTTGTTGAATTTCTTTCACTGTATTTTGATATTGTTCGGACAGCCTGTATTCGAATACGTTGAATTGTACCCAGACATCTTGTCAGGAATGTTTTAGTGATTGAACAGTGACAATATACATTGTGAATGAATTTATCATGAGTATATGACAGAGCTGCCTCACTGCAGATCTGAAAAATACCTGAAAGGAATTTATTAGTGCAATGACATTTGTGTTAGGAACTGGAAACCTAGAGAGTAGCAATTGAAAAAATATTATCTGACAGTGTACTATACCCAGATTATTATTATGATTGACTGAAAATAAGCCATGATGCTAACAGTGAAGCCTTATGTCCTGACTGAGTTGATTGTATAAATGGAATAGTGATAGTATCTGTGTTAGTCTACACACTAATAGGAGGCCTAATGTTAAACTTGTAAGTGAAAGAGCATGAGAAAGTACAATTTAACTTAGGCAGCTATGAAAGTGTCGATATCACTGCTGATATTATGAGTCAGACACTGATGTTTGGATAGAAAACCAGCTGTGATAGTGTACAATATATACATAGTGTTTATAAGATTTGCTGTTCATGCAATATTGTACTGAGTATGTTATTCAGTTCTGCTCTTGTGACGCAACATTGTTTTGTTCCTTGGGTATATGTATTATGCATGTGAGGTGTCTTACAGCTTTATTGTTGCGGTTTTTTACTTTTGAGTCTGAGTCGTGCCACACGAGATGAATCCCAAGACTGGTTAATATGTAGTAGACGTACGTACGTAACTATCCTATACATTATTATATGCCACACGCAATGCATACCGCACCGTAACTATCCCATAGCCTATATTAATTGCTGATAACATTACTACTCTGAATATTCTATACTCCCTAATCCGTCCTTACAATGAATTCTATCCAATGACTCAACACTCCAATTATTTTAAGATCCCCTCAAAACCTGCGCATGCAATCTTTTTCTTTTCAATACCAACTTTTATTTTAATCCTTCGCGATTCCCTTCAACCACTTGAGGCTCTCAAAAATGTAGCCTACCTATCCTATCTATTTGCTTCTTACTCTATTTTCTTTTCAATACCAACTCTTTTTTTCTAAACCCTC
>JAIPMN010015814.1:2009-13454 GCA_020650975.1 Apostichopus californicus
TTATTTGTACCATATCTCATGTTATTTGTACCATACCTCATGTTATTTGTACCATACCTCATGTTATTTGTACCATACCTCATGTTATTTGTACCATACCTCATGTTATTTGTACCATACCTCAAGTTATTCGTACTATACCTCATGTTATTCGTACCATACCTCATGTCAATTGGACCTTACCTCATGTTATTTGTACCATACCTCTTGTTATTTATACCATGCCTCTCGTTATATGTACCATACATCATGTTATTTGTACCATACCTTATGTTATTAGTATCACACATCATGTTATTTATACCATACCTCATGTTATGTGTACCATACCTCATGTTATTTGTACCATACCTCATGTTATTTGTATCATACCTCGCCACAAGGGTGCTATCGTATACGTTGTATTGGACGATACATACATACTGGACAAATAGTCCTCGTCGTTGGACAAAATGAACATTTAAAAAAATATAATTATCGTTGCTTCAGTTCGGGACCAACCCCTCCCCCCTATTAAAATATCTTAGGAAGTTGTTTTTCCATCTTTGATATGTTCATTTATATATTTTACATCAAACCAGAGAAAGAATGCTGTGCAATAATTTAGGCAATACATGGATTTTTATGACCGATTGTCTTTAATTTACTGAATCAGAATGTTTTAATGTGCGACGTGCAATTACATGAATTACCACTTCATTAATGCGCACACATCTATCTAAACATTTACGATTGTATAAGGTTTCGCTTCATCTTAAATGAATAATATCATCAAACAGCGGATATGGCTGCTGAAGGAACACATGAATATTTTTCCATATCAGATGAGAGGGCGTTGTAAGAAAGGAGTAGGGACAGTTTATGGTATAATATGGAAATTGGTTTTCTAGCACCAACAGAAAGTTGAAAAAATACAAAGCTAAATAAAAATACAAATCATGATGAAATGGTGATGAAAACTTGTTAATATCCTCACAAGGGTGTCTAACGTATACTGTAAGCCTGACAGGGAGCAGACACTTGCCAACAGGTAACATTGCATCCATTTCAAGAGTGTCGGGGAAAATTAAGATCTATCCTAGATTAACGCTCTGACCTACCGTGACCTGTATTACATACTAATGTCCCATAACTCACTGATCTGTCACAGTTTAAAACAATGTAATACAAAACAAACTGAATCTTTATGTCAATATCTGAAAGTTAGAATATCACCAAAACTAGTTAAGTCTCTATAGCTATGAATACTGTAGCACTTTTATCCATGTCAACGAACATGTCTTAGCCAGTAGCGACTGCAACAGAATACCTATAGCAATATAGTGTATGACTATGCGCTATGTCTGTTATACCAGACAGTCGTATCTGTAAATTAGCTTAGTTGGTATTTTAGACAAATCCCTCTTAAGACATTATCAAAGGTGATGTTTCAGTTATAGCATTACTTATATAGTTTTCATCGCGAGGGATAATTCTTTCATCAATAACGGTGCTTAAAAAAAATAAAATCAGATTAAAAATTCTCAAAATTATAATCTGCAATTTACAACTCTTCCGTTAACTAATTATTCTTTTAAGCGTCTTGATTTGACAATTGCTATTGTATTGAGAAGACATGAACTATTTGTATGGAACACCCACTGTATATCCTGAACTTTAACTGTGTTTCAATTAAATCTAACAGAAAGTTACACAATCCTCATATCTTGCCAGAAAATGGAATGAAGCCATTCAGAAATTATTGTACTTGCATTACTGTAAAGTTTATTCAAACATAAACACTTGGACCCTTTTCTGTACACTTTTGTGTATATCTTAGTCTTTGGTTCTGATCTCTGAATCTGTTATACTTATACTGGTGATAACGGTAATGAAATGTAAAATTTATTCGGCGTTTGTATTAGATTCGAGTTGATATTTCCTACGGAAGCTCTAAGTGTACATGTTATGAGTACAACGGTATAGCAATAATATAGTAGGAACTATGAATCTGACCGCTTGTAATTAGCAAAAGCAGGCGATAAGAATAGAAAAAAATCCAGCCCCAATTCTTACATGTATAAGAAGGTGAAGCTAGTATTGTGTTATGACATATGTAATAGGTATGATTTAAGTTCCGATGCTGGTTAAAAAGCAACCAGGTTTCTCATGAGTTCAAGCATCTATCAAAGTTATAACAAATCATCAAACTGATGAAAGCTTTCGAGTGCTATTTGATGGCAATTAATTCGATACTGTTAACAGCTATGTAAATGTAACATCCGTTAAGTTATTCTTGTCATCCAACCATTGCTGTAAACGGATCATCCAGCTTCCCCAAAGGAGGGTCTACTGTACATCTAAGATGCTTTTTAACAAAATCCAGAAAACAATATACGGCACGGGCTTACCATATATATATATATATCCGTGACGCAGTATCTTGAAAAAATAATCAGATTCATGTGGGTGATCTTGATGAACATTGTGTTCGTATACAGCGTCACAAATTACGTGTCCAGTTCTTTGGTTACCATGGTATCTAGACAACAGAACAAAACAGTAGCATATATGCCCCCACATACTGACTGGTATTGTGGGTTTGTTGTGTACATGTGCGTAGAAAGTGATTTAATCACAGCTCCACCGAATCATCATTAATGATTTACTCCACAGAGCGAATCTGGAGCCACTACCAAAAATATATTTGCAAGATCTTCCTTAACAGTTTATTTCAATTAACGAATATAATAAGTTCACGAATTTCAAAATAGTCTTCAATTTTCTTTCATCTTATAAATAAACGTATCACCTCTTCCTTCATTTATATCGATGGCCAACATTTCCAGCATGTGCACTCTGGAAAACAGTGAGTCTGATGTTCACAAGCAATTTCGTTGATATATGCACTCCACACACAAATAATAGGCCATAAAAACCAGTTTCTGGTATGATATTAAAACCATACAAATAACAACAATGTTGAATCGCTCTGCTTCTCATATGCCACCATCCGTTACACTACCAGTTCATCCTCATTTCTGACCTAGAAACTACATGTATTTAATGTCCTATATACACATGAGTGTACGTGGAACCGTCGCATGAACATTTACCTTGATCAATTTGAGTTAATAATTGAGTAAGATTGAACTTAGAAGAAAGAGCAGCAAAAGTGTACTTCTGTACTAGTGTTCTACTAAATGTTGAAATGATATGCTCGTTTGTTAATTATCATAACGATGCTCGTGATTTACTTACATACTTTTATCTCAAAAATATATTTTATAGATAAGTATTTCTGTTCACTTCCAGATTTTTATAAGATTGTTTCTTCGTTTGGAATAAACGTTTTACAAAAGTTTACGTTAGTTGTTCCTGTAATATTTGGCGCCCTCAACTCCCTATCCAACCCTATAGACACTAATGATAAGGTCCGGGTGTAACAATTGAAGATAATTATCAAGATACTATACACAATTAGCCGACGACTAATTATAAATATTAAAAGAGATTATCAGTAACCGAGTTGGAACAACTCCTCTCCAACCCTCCCCCCTCAACCCAACCCCCCCCCTTCGGATCCTGACACCTTCAAAATTGTCATCATGTATGTTTGTTTGTGTATGTTCCAAACACGCGGGAAATAATACAAAATTTGTCTTATATTCATATTTTATCAAGAGATTGCATTTGTTTTGGTTACCATGGTATCCGTACAAGATAACAACGAAGCGGGTAAGAAGAGCTACACATATATACTACAGAGTTTCTTTCTGTTTCTAGTTTATTCCCATTATACACGAAAACAATGATCCTTATCCCTCCGCCCATCCCCCGGAACCCTTGCAATGTCAGTATTTAAAATAGCTCCTCTTTCCTTCATATATACAAATGACCATGATCAGAAAGCTTTACCATATAGAAGAATATACCAGAGTTTATTGGTTTCAAATAAAAACACCTGACCAGTCCTTTCATTATATCTATAAGCCTGCTTGGACCCACACACTTATGTCAGTGACGTAAACACTAATCTGGATAAATAATAATTTAAGCAAGTGATCCTTCAAATCGCCTGAAGCTTTCTAAACAACATAGTTCATTTATTATCAAGATTTAATACAATGGAAGAATACCATGATGGATATTTCGAGCTTCTGTACTTTAGGGT
This sequence comes from Apostichopus californicus, assembly GCA_020650975.1. Lineage (NCBI taxonomy): Eukaryota > Metazoa > Echinodermata > Holothuroidea > Aspidochirotida > Stichopodidae > Apostichopus > Apostichopus californicus. Next base: position 6,163 of record JAIPMN010015814.1, read on the forward strand.
TATTTTGCTACAATCTGCTGGTAACCAACTTACCCGTAAAATCAAAGATAATGACCTTGAAAACTTAATGTTACTTTATTTCACCAAAATCACACCAGGAAAGATGAGAGTAGGCAGAGATGTTAAAGGTTTGGAAACTAACAAATAAAACATGGCTAATAATTCGTGGGACACAGTATTGTCTGAATCTGATTAAACGATAAATAACTCACTAATAAGTAGCAGTCATGTGATTGCAACCAACATATTTAGATATCTTAAATAGTTGCAGTGGTATCAAGTAATGTGTGAATATTATATGGATTGGTCAACGTTATAACATATTACGTAGCATGCAGATTTATTTCATTTTATTAAAACGTTTACGCAATGACTTAATTCTCAACTTTATTTGAGTTAAACACTACGAAAGTATAGAAATCAACTTAAAATAAGTTGTTAGAGTCAAATTCCACATACATCTGTTCCTATTACTAACTTCCAAAGTTTCACCATCACCATCTGACCAATTCGCAAAATGCCATAGAAATGGTTAATTTAATTTATTAGTACTTACTTGAATCAATACCCTCAATATAAGTAAAATATATGTTAGTGTTAAAATGATGCATGGAAGACCCACGTCTCACACCAACAGAAATAACTAAAAATATAAACATGACCAGTTAAAACCAAGGAGCTGGTACAGTAAGATACAGGGTCAGTTTAACGGACTGTTATACGACTGTTGTTATGTGCTATGATGAACAATTACACAGAACCAAAAATAAACTTAACAAGACCAAGTTCAAAACGATGCATAACATTATACGGTTTCATCGGAGAATAAACGTGAAGTTTACTGATGTACTTTTACAAGCCCTCAAAATAATAAGACGGTATTATGTCAGAAATTATTGCCCTATATGTAAAAAACATGTCCAAGGGTTAACCGTTCAGCTATATCTTTACAATATTTGTGATACTAAAAGTCTCACTGATATGGAAGTTGTACGGGTGTTTCAATAAAGAACTATTCATTGGACGGGATTTAATCAGATTTATGAAAACAATGCTAGCATATCAAGACCCTCTACACCCCCAGTTCCCTGTTCTCATCTCTCAATTGTCTCTTCTTTCTTAAACGGCGACCTGAATTCCGCTTTTCTCTGAATGTCTTAAAAGATAACGTTGTATCTTTACAAACTGAAACTACTAGAATCGATTATCCTTGACTCATTGCTGTATGTTTACATGCAGTGACGGCTTGCTAGAAATTAGTTTTAGAAAATACAATTAGAGTGATTTTTCCCATATACTTTAAATTTACTGAACTATCCGAGCATTCTCTATTAGTGTATATAAAGTTACAGTATTGTAGTATTCAGCTGGAATGCCAGTTATTAATGTTTTGTACGAAGTATATCTTATCTCAGACAATTCTGTTTTGAAAAGATATTACATCACATTTAGATGAAGAAATAACAGGGATGAAATGAAGAAAACTGTTTGCCATTGAAGACCTGAAGTTGTTCTATTTAACGTTATAGTTTCGTTGTCCAATTATCTAATATTCTAATATCTAATTAATAAAAAAAAATGACCTTGTTTCTTTCTTTGAAAGTTGATTGACAGTGGTAGAAGAAACTAAAGAAAAGTAGTCCCAATTATTTAAGTCTAAAGGATTATATTCCAGCTCTTTGAGTGTGAAATTGACACCAGGTAAGTAACGTGTACTTTAACAATCGAGCAGTCTGTAAACAATTTCATTATGTTATCTTGTCAGTAGATATATAGTAGATAAATATACATAAATATTCACTATGTTCTGATGAAGAATCCTTCTTTCTTCAATGTTAGCAAAAATTAATACAACCCTGATTTATAAAACAATTGCATGTGCATCTCGTTTCTGCAAGCCAGTATTGTGCCTTTATATATACTTGGAGAGAATATCTTGAATGATAAAACAAATTTATGATTGGGTAATAAGGGACACAGGGGGTGACATTCAGTTATAAACGGCAACAATAATAAAAGAAATGTGACAACATTTGGGAGCAGAAGCAAGAAGATGTCTTGAAATCTCAGTTGTTTTTTAGTTCTTTTCTGTTCATCACAATCTAATTATATTGCTATAAGCAATTTACTGCATTTCACCGATTATATTATCACAATATTGATTTTGTATTTACTGGTAAAGTAATACAGAGGGCAGCTTAGCTCAAATAAGCTGACCAGAATGCACTATGAGCAATAGCTGAAAGCACGGTGCACAATCTCTTACCTGCCATAGACCAGTCTGTAGATTCAGGCGACGAGAACCACGATAAGAGTTCCAAACTGAAGAACAAAATGAAAGAAATTAATGAAAAAGTTAAGGGCAAGTTAAATCGTTTTGGTCTGGAATTAAATCATGAACATTATATTCACCGGATTTATGTTGGCCCATGATGATAACTTCATATCAGCTGATTAATCAAATTTAGTTGATTCCTTAATTTTGATCTTATCAGTTTACTATCATTATCATATCAGTAATATAGCTGATCAGTTTACAATCCTTATATCTCAGTAAGATTACCGATCACTTTACTATCATTATCATCTAGGTTGTATACCTGATCAGTTTACAACCATTATCCTCTTAGATACAACCAATCAGGTTAGAATCATCTCATTAATATATCTGATCAATTATACAATTAGCCTAAATGAAAACATATGCTCCCTTTCAAACAGAAACAAGTCTTGGACTAAATTGAGAAACCAAATCATGATAGTCGAGTATTCGATGCTCAGATCAAGAATACTAATCCATGAGACGATGAACTGATCAGAGAACACTCAACATCAGTGACGTCATCATGAATCACGAGAGCCATAATTAAACACCGTGTCAAACAAATTGTAAAAAAAAAGAAGAAAAAGGGATTTTTGTTTGAATAGCTATATTAAGTAAAACTGTATATTTAAAATAATAAACAAAACATTTCCATAACCACGTAGCCAGTCTCCATGTAAGAGGACTGCTGGATCTGAGAGCATTCCAGTTCGGTAAAGGAATACGTTATGAGAGTGTCAGAAAATGAAGTCCAAATATCAAGATAATTTAGTAGCTATTATACACACATTTGTCTAAAATAGTCAAGCATTTAATTGATCGGGCAAACGTGTTGTTTACATTAACTACTTCTGTCCTTGAGATCGATCAATGATGACATAATCAGCAGTGACGTCACTCCACCATTAACAATGAGAATCTCGATGTGTCCTTTAAACAGAACAATGAAAAAGCGTACAATGTGTACCGGTACGAGTCTGAGAAATAATGTTGAGGGGTGGAGATAGAGAGGTTTGTATGTATTGATATTATTCTTAATTAATTTAAATAATGAATTTAGGTAGACTCTTAGTATAGATGTGTTATTGTACAGAGAAATGAAACATTTGATTGCTCGTGATGTTTGATTACAACGCATTAGTGACGTCATCACAGATCATGAAGACCACTAATTTAGATATTGGTAACAGAAAAAGATTAATGTTTTTGGAATTACTCTATTGAGTTAAATTATGGAGCTACAAGACTAGACAACACATCGTCATGATCACGTGATCACATTTCCGATGTCCTGAGAGTAGGTCAGTTGTGTAAACTAAGGTTTATATGTCTTATTCCCAACCACTTTCTAGGTATGTCTGTTTACAACTGTTTGAAGACTAAATACATCAATCTCTCTACTCGTCCCTTGTATGGAGGAGGAAGGTTAGTATAATCTAACATCGTGTTATTATGACTTGACATGCACAATTATACCATTGAACAATAACACTGTCCAAGTTTCGAAGAAGTTTCAAGAAACCTACATTAAAGTATATTATCGACAGAAGTGTTGATGGTTACAAAAAAAAAACACTTACATGTAAACAACGATGAATGAAGATATCATATCAATATAAATTATATTTTTTGTCGTGGTTTGTCTTTCACAACATCAATTATGACCGTGACAAAACTGCAACACGAACGAAACAGAAATATCAGCAGCAATTGTATACAATTACATTACTTGTGGAATTGAAATAGAACAGACCATTGTAACATCTCTTTGTTTCTGTTTGTTTACATTTTCTGATCCCGGAATTTGAATGCGAGCCTAGACTATTGCAGCCGATCTTACAAAGATATCATAATTGCAGTGCACACTCTATTAAACAATCGGCCGTTTTAACCGGTTCAGATCTACCCACCTGATATAACTAACTGCACGTCCCTAGTTTTACGGTTATGATTCAGTAACAATACTGGTGACGATATGACAAATGCTTATTTCCACTTAACTCAAGAAACACGTATCTAGTTTGAATAACCACGATAACTTCTTTTTCATCAGAGACTACCATAGCCTGCAGCATACTTGCATCCATGATAAGTTACTTGATCTAAGCGATGGAAGAAAACTTTCTCTTGAGCAATATTTTTTTATTAAATGAGTAAGAACATTCTAGGCCTGAGTCGGGTACCCGAATACTCGGGTACCCGACCGAATATTCGTGTACCCAGATCGAAAACACACAAACGTGTACCCTTTTTCTGAGGGGGGAACGCGTAACTGCTACGCGAGTGCTCTCATGATTTCATGTTTTGATTAATGAAGACACGCGAATACGGAAGATTAATCTAATGAAATAACTTTCTTGTAGTGTAGATGGCTGTTTTAATTGCTTACTGTTTCTAGTTTTAACCATTCGTAATGGTTCTTTTCCCTGTGTGGATAAAATCACTCAACACAGAAAACCATAATATTATACTGGTGTAAACTACTCAAAATTGAAATATGCAATCCATAGCTACTATGTACGAACAATAATATATCACTTCTTCAAAACATAGCACATACCTTCCAAACAATTGATAAGAACAGCTAATTTAAAGGTATTTACAAGGCTAAAGATAGCAGTAATAATGCAAGTATTCCATGGATATTTTAGTTCCAGCCAACTGCCTTACAATTTGATGGAATAAGCAGAAGGTTAAGCTAGATTTCCCCATTGACTTAGGCTGGTGGTTGACTACCATGTGGTCAGAGATAGCAGCGAAAGTATTCGGTGAATATTTTAGTGCCAGCTAACTGCGACACAATTTACGCGAATAAACAAATGGTTAGCCTAGATTTCCACGTTGACTCTTTGTGATTTTAGGCTACCATGTGGTCGGAGATTTTTGGGATTTACGCAAACATAGTTTGTCGAGTGCACGTGTCTTTGTTGTCATCAAGCAGCTAACTCTGGTAGTCCATAGCGAGTGCTTTCCTCTCATAGTTGTAGCTATACTGTATACGTTCGTGCATGCGTAAATATTGGAATACTCAAACTTGCTAGATTTTTTTCATTCATTTATAAATAGAAGGAAAGACTGGTAAGGACATTTACGGGATGTTAAGATGGATTATAGACGGGATAACAAAACAAATATAATCGCGACTTTTTACTAAACGTTTATTCCAAATGCGATCGTGTATCGATGAATCGCTACACGGTCACAGCCGTATATGTTTAATTTCAGTTGAGAGCTGAAATTTATTTACGGCACATCCCGTCTTGGCAATTTTTTTACATGCGGGATTTGAAATAAAAAACTGCGGGAATCGCGCAATCCCGCGGCTAATGCGAACCCTGGATCGTAGTAAAAGAAACAGTCGCAAGTATTTTTATGCAAGGGTTTTATGTTTTTCATGTCCATTTGCATATTTATTATACATCAAATGATGAAAATTCAGTTGTTCATAATGTTCAACAGGAGTATCGCTTGAAAACGCACATTTCGGAGATAATGTAAGGTGGCATAGTAATCTGCCATTGATGTACATTTTACATTGTTTTTGACTAGCGACGTATACAAAATTTAGTCAAATCACTCCACTCTCACCCTCCCCCCCCCCAAAAAAAAAAGAAATACCATAACAACCAACGAGTAAATAGCACATGAGCAAGAAGCGCGGCGTGAAATATATAAACCTCCCAATCTGATCCCGAACACTTGCCTGTATTCGTTTCTTCCTAGTAATGCATTCGGTTAGTTATAACTCACTTAAACGACAATGAATCCTATAATCAGGCGCGTATCCAGGGGGGCTCCCCCCCCCCCGTGTAAGAAAAAGAGGTGATAAAAGTGAGAGAGAAAAAAAGGGGAAAAAGAGGGGGAAAAGAGGAGGAGGAGGAGAGGAAGGAAGGGAAAAGAAAAAGAAGAAAGAGAGAAAAAGGAGAAAAGGTGGGAGTAGAAAAAGACGCCAAGACACCAGGAAGAGAAAAGGAACAGTGACATCATTACAGCGCTGATCCCTATTATATACACAGGGTAGCCAGTGACGGATCGAGGATTTCGGAAGGGGCGTGCGCCTCACCCTACCCCTTACACCAACAACTCCATTTTTCACGTTACCATATTTCCTCTCTCACTAATGTATATGGTCTATCATAACGCGTGTGCATATGGACGCCTTAAACAATTGTACAAGTGTGCTATCAAACCAACTGTGGCTGGTCTCAAACTCGACCGAGTCGTCGGGGAACATGACGCCTTTCGGTATTAGACCAGGATCTATATGCGAACTGCACTAGAAATGTGTCCTTCGATGCAACACTGCCATCCAGAGATAAAATGTTATACACTCCGACCTGAATGTTAATTGTTACCCCAAACCTATATTACCGTAACTCGTACAATGAATCTAAAATATATTCCGCATGCGATTGGAGAATCGGTCACATCTCCTGTGAATATAATGTAGTGGATCCAAGGGCTTATCATGTGCGGGGGGGGGGGGCGCATCTCTTCTTGAGATTGTCCCCATCTGAATGAAAACGCGCCCATCAACCCTACGCCCACCCCTCTAATCGCTTCCCGGTGAGTTACGAAACTTAATTAATGACCTTCGCCCATGGTACCAAGACCTTGACAAAATCCGGCAACACACCACTTCATCGATAACAAGTGATCGGGTTGTGTATTAGTGACGTCTAGAGGTGCACTGACCTACATGGAGTGTGACCACTTCCGATTTTGCAATTTTCCAAGATCAGGCCCCCAAAAAAATCCCAAGAACACTGTACTGTATGGATATCTAGCAATATCTAGCGATATCTAGCAATATCTAGCGATATCTATATAGAAGTGAAAATCCCAAGATCTTTAATAAACCGAAGGCAGATACAGAATCGAAGCCTTCAGTGTGTAATGAACTTGAAACTGTGCGTCTTTCGAAATGAAAAGAATGTGGGGCATTGCACAATAAACAGATACAAGTTAT
>JAIPMN010015816.1:0-18395 GCA_020650975.1 Apostichopus californicus
GATGTATACAATTACTCTGATCATTATTTTATGTTTACATTAACATTTTAATTTTTCTTTAAACCTGAATAATGTATGACTGTGAAGTATGGCTTGTACTTTGTAGGCTACTTCATTGTGTAGTCGGCAATCACACACAGACCTTACACTGCAAATTAACACTAACAACACTAGCGTTAGGCCTGTTAGTACGTACATGGCTATAGGCTAAGCTACCACAATACTGTTAGGCCTAGGCTAGGCTACCACAAATTCAAAGCGTAATATTATGGGTTGGCAGGCCTTCCAAAACGTGTTCTTGTGGTCGTCTAGACCCCATCAGCTCTAATCTTTAGGCATTGGCATATAAACCAATAACAATACTTATTGCATTGGGCCTGCCTCTCTTATACATTAAGACTCTGTGATGGCCACTTGTGCAAACATAGTAGACTGTAGTACTAGTAGCACACCTCAATCGAATCACCACTGGTGCCCATGAAGTTAATCCTAATAAATGTTACGATAAGGAGGTAGGCTAGGTCTGTAAACGCCCAAACATAAACTTGGAATAGCCTAATGTTATATCAGAGCGCATGTGGCATCCACATACGTGAATAGGGTAGCATCACTATACGTCGACAGAGCAATTATTTCAAGGGAATTCCCAGCGTCATCAGCAAAGCTAGGTTATTGAAAACATGAATGATCACTTAAATTTCATAAAAGGTCGCCGTATCAGCTTTCAAATATTACTTACTCTAGAGAATATTCACAGATTTCAGTGGAACGTTCGGTACCTTGTCAGTTTTCACGTCTAGCGCGCGGTGCGATATGCAACTATTTGGTTATAACCAATAGCGTTGTTGCATGTTACTGACGTCAACGCCTTCAGCCAATCAAAAGTTAATACGAAACTTCCAGCACTTAATAAGTGCACTGCATCACAACTACGGCGGTAGCACTGTGGTATGGTGCAAGTTATTTAACACTTGAAGTTTTAGATACTAGCTCTTAAAGTGCTAATTGATGACTAGCACCGCGTTGGAGCTACTAAATTAGCACTTCTGTTTTTAGAGTGTACGAATAAGTAATTATATGTATATGAACCGGATGTGAGTGTCAGGTTTGATTGGTTATCGTACCTAGAGATATGTAATTTAACGTACCTCTTTGATTGGTGGAAAGTGAACATGTGACAACTTAATGTGTAGACTTTTTCAACGATTTGTTCAGTCTTGTTCTGCAGAGTAGCTTTTGCTAAAGAGCTCCGTTGCACGTGAAGACTTAAGTCAATTCTCACGATGGATCTTAAATAAATCATCGTAAAAATGGTTTGCTCGTTTAGCATTTGTTGTTGTATTTTGTCGTTGTGGTCCTTTATGGCGGGCCATCAGTCTCAAGTCGAGGGGAATCAACATATCCCGATTTAAATCGACATATACCAATCTCCTTGGACTTATACCAGTTTCCAACACCTTAAATTGATTTCTACCGATTTAAATCGACTTATACCAGTTTAGTTCGACATATCATCGATTTAAATCGACAGATACCAAGTTAAATCGATGATAATTAAAATAAATCGGTATATGTCAATTTAAATCGACATATACCAGTTTAAATCGATGATATGTAAAATAAATCGGTAATGTCAATTTAAATCGACATTTACCAGTTTAAATCGATGATATGTCGAATTAAATCGGTAGAAGTCAATTTCCTTGGACTTATACCAGTTTCTAGCAACTCAAATTGACATATTCCTATTAAATTGACATATCATCATTAGCATATTCCAAATCCCGATTTCGGTGAAGATATGTCGATTTAAATCGGGATATGTCGATTCCCCACGAGTTGAGACTGATGGCCCGCCATGGTCCTTTGCCACATCAGCATACATCAAAATAAAGCTTTATTGGCCAGAGTTGGGATCAAATAACAGTTCCTAATACCGTGATTGCTTGCTGGTCAGTGTAAAATTTTATTTAATATCATATTATTTCTCACCTCTTAGAAACTGTCCGACTGAACCTTATTTGCTAAGCAGAGAACGTCCGACCAGACGAAACACCCTTGAAAATTTTGTTCCCAATACATTCATAGGACATTTGGTCCCCTCAATCTGATATGTCAAGGAAAGTCAAATTTATCACACGAATGCTTCAAATAGGGCCAGAAAAATTCAGGCTTATGGTAATACTATGTCAGAAGCACGAAATGGATGGCCTTTAGTTAAAATTCATTTGGAATGTAACATGGGAAGTGCTAGAGGGGCTATCATTAATGTGCGATGTCATAGAATCAGCAAAAGATAAACTTGCATGTAAGATATGTTTCATACGTCACACCTGTTACAAAATGCTGTACGGTTGGAGGGATCAGCCGAATTATGCGTGGTCTTACACAAATGGACGTAAGAATAATGAACCAAATATGAAACAACAGAAAACAAAATCGATCTGTTTGTCTTTTTTTGCCCAAATTTTGGTTATATTGGGCTATCATAATGCAAAAGCCGAAAGTTAAATCCTCTCAGCAGTAGACTATCTTTGTGCTTTAATATCGCTTCAAGAGGACAAAAAAGTATCTGCAAACGTTACAGCTGAATTCGAGAGGATCCCTACCAGGGTTGGATATACATCGCAGAGAATCTAAATGCTAAATATCCGAGGGATTCGCACCTAGACCCATGTCTTTGTGATACATTCTATAAGGAATGGTTTCTCACATTACGTAGCGTTGTGCTTTGAAATAGCTACGAGAAATATCTGAAAAACGCTACAGCTTAGGGTGCCTTACCCCCTTGTAACCCACTCCAAATGTTTTGCAATACATTGTAGAGAAATTGATTTCCTATCTCTCTCTCATACATATTTTTAATGCATATACCCCACATTGGCTCTGAGGTACACTACATAGACCCTTTGAGGTTGAAGTCCATCTGCTAAAAATGTTGCAACTTACGGGGAACTAGTCCCGCCAAATGTATTCCAAGACAATAACATTTTTTATTTCTTATTTATAAACCAAATTGCCGCTCTTGTCTGTTCACTTGTCCATACGTTGTTCGGCTAGTCATTGAAATATTTTCAAATAAAACTATAGTAAGTCTCAAAGTCGCTCTACACCCGACTTGAAACATGGTGACTTTACGCCATTGACTATACCAGAAATATCCGACTTGGTTAATGTTGCAACAACTTGTCCATTTGGGACAATTTGTTTTCAAGTCATTTGGTTCCAATACCTAAACTGTTTTAACATATACTGTTCCGAGGGAAAGCGGTACCAGTATCCCTACCCCAGTTCCCCTCCAAAGTGACAGCGAGTATTTTGGGAAAGCCACACACCTATGGTGCGCCTAGAGTGCCATGAGTCCTGAAATCGACGTATGTCGAATTAAATAGACATATGTAAGTTGCTCGTGTTCTAATTGGATGAAATCGACATTATGCAGAAGAAATCGACATAATGGTTTCACATGCTCTAAACATGAACAAAACATGAAATAGCGTCTCGGTAGTGTGCCTTTAAATAGTTATCGCGTGATCAACTATGTAAAGTTTGAAAAAGCGGCAAAATGAAGAAACATTCCACGCATTTTTAGACTGCCACCGCCAGAACATTACTCTTATAGCAAACACATTTCATTACCCGTCTTTAGGCCTACTTCTCTAAAATCGAACACTACCACACAAAATAATTCAGATACGAAAGAGCTTTTTTCCGTGTTAGATTTAATTGTGTAACAATGCCACGAATTCCCAGATCATTTGACCTGGGCGATATCAGTTTGTCTTTGTGGGGGCTTAAGTCCAATATTGGCTGACATATGAAAAGTGAAGAGCCTGAGGTTGTATGTAAGTACCATTGACATTCTAAGTGAAGGATGTTCTTCCGTATAACTGTTAAATCTTTAGTTGAAAATTACCTTCTATAGAAGTGGCTTCATAGCACGGATGGCTGGTAGGTGAACTAACAACTGTTAATAGTCGCACGTATTTATCACAAAACGCTATACTTCATAATTGAAGATACATGCTTGATTTTCAATAAGTTAAGTTGACATGTACTAGTTTGATTATTGTTACAATAGAGCGTCGCATAGTGGTTCAGTACTAATACATATGTAACTAGTACTGGTGAGCAGGACACAAAAAAACATTATGATTATAAACTGACAAGATAATGATTACAGGATAGGTACATATATATTGAGCCAAGGTACAGTGAGGCAGAAAAAAGAAGAAAATTAATCACTGCAAGTGAGTTGATTTATGCATATTGTCACTGCAACGATTATAGCTTTGTAATACTGTTCAGCATTTGTGCACAACAAGAGAAAGTTGCTAATCCAAGATAAGTTTTGGTTAAAAGTAGGGACCATATCATCACTATACGTAACTCAGTACACATATCAACGACAGTACCATTCAGTGGCGGAGCTAGGGGTATTGGTCAGAGGGGGCGAGAATAGTCTGTAGGGGCGCTTTCGACACTATCTAAGCGGAGCGCCACCGCAGGTTGGCGCGGAGCGTACAGACTTTTTTTGAGTAAAGATACTCCCTAGATCGCCGGAAATGACCCTTTCCGGGCCTTGCTAATTTGCAGATAAACAAAGAATAAATAGCCGTTAGAGCATTTTGTCAGAAAATTACACCAAAAAAACGTGACAAATGTCAATAGCTAGATGAGAGCGCAGTAAAAATGTCATTAATCGCGAATAAGTAAAAAGTGGTAAAAAGCTGAAAAGGGCGGCAGCAGTCCATTTGAGTCCGCCACTGGTACCATTACAATGGTAGTGATGAGAATCTTAGCAATACTAAAATGATGTCATTCTTGTTTACGTCACATTTCATGATTGTTACTAAGCATTTGCGTTAAATTTTGCGATGCACTCAATGCGACACATTTGTTGACATTTGAGTTTGCGTGGACGAGGAACCAGAGAGGCCAAGTTTGCTTCTCCAGAGGATACCAGCCCTGCCTCCAAGGCCAAAGAAGATGAATACCACAAGTCCCTGGAGAAGGAATGAGAGGTAGTAGAACGACCATACAAATTCAACACCAGAGAATGCCGCCAGAAAGCCGAAAAACCAGGAAAACCCCATCAGCATAGCCATCTGCAGTGAAGAGATATACATATAACGTTAATAAGAAAATAGTGACTGACAATACTACTTATTTCCGTGTGGGCATTATTTTCTCATAAGTTCTTTCAAACAATATCAGACTACATCACTAATGTGACATTTGTTTGTATTTGTATTCGCTGACCTCACCAAGACACACCCATGTGCAGTTGGAATCGTAAAACTTTTGCTTGAAGTCCTTATAATTTAAAGTTTTCCACCACTCATGCTTGGGTAAAATCTAAGCATTTACAATTTCGTTTTGGCCAATTGGGTGTATAAGGTTGGAGTAATTAACTCTTTGCAGAAGGTAACAAGTTTTTACAGCTTAAAGACGTGCACTCTTGACAGAGGAACAGAGAACCGTTACCCTGTACATGAATAATAAAATCAATTATTTGTGATCTATAATTATCAGTTTCAAATCGAAATCACCGTCAATTCCAATGTCCTCAAACCATAAATGAAAGGAACATATCAATAAAATATGTCTAAACTGAATTTGAATTCATTATTTTACAATTATATTCATATTCAGAGGATATGACGGGGCATTCTTTCTATTTATTAATTATGGAATTATCTATACAATGAAGGCGTACCTTGATATAAACTATCAATTCCATCTGATTGCCTTTCCGGGAGGTCGTGCTCGAATTGGAACCTTTCCGAAGAACTGCAGAGTTTGATCTATGATGATAAAACGATTTGCCTATCAGTGATAGGAGAACCATGTTTGATAGAAAGGACACAGTCAATGGAACTCCAACGACGAACAGGGATACCAAAGGTGGGTTTATCCAACATGTCTTTCCTAGCACGGAACCATACGAAACTGAGATATTTGTAAACTCACATAACCAAATAGTCAAACATGCTGCAATTAATAGACACGGAAGCCCCCACCCGAGACAGCAGTACATGGCTAGTCTCCGGTTTGAACTGGCTTTGCGTATCCGCAGAGTAGTGGATGCAAGAGTAGCATACAAGTCCCAGACTAGTATTGTCAACCACGAGAAAGACGCCAACCAATAGAAGTGACCAATTACAGCGAATGATTGACAGAGGCGATCATTTACTGTTATGACGATATCATTGACGTACTGAACAAAAACAATACCCATAGCAACGGAAAAAACCGGAGTCTGAGGCTGTGTGTAAGTACCATTGACATTTTAAGTGAAGGATCTTCTTCCGTATCACTGTTAAATCATTAGTTGAAAATTACCTTCTATAGAAGTGGCTTCATAGCACGGATGGCTGGTAGGTGAACTAACAACTGTTAATAGTCGCACGTATTTATCACAAAACGCTATACTTCATATTTGAAGATACATTCTTGATTTTCAATAAGTTAAGTTGACATGTACCAGTTTGATTATTGTTACAGTAAAGTGTCGCATGGTGGTTCAGAACTAATACATATGTAACTAGTACTGGTGAGCAGGACACAAAAAACATTATGATTATAAAGTGACAAGATAATGATTACAGGAAAGGTACATATATATTGAGCCTACTAGGTACAGTGAGGCAGAAAAAACAAGAAAAAAGGAAAATTAATCACTGCAAGTGAGTTGATTTATGCATATTGTCACTGCAACGACGATAGCTTTGTAATACTGTTCAGCCTTTGTGCACAACAAGAGAAAGTTGCTAATCCAAGGTAAGTTTTGGTTAAAAGTAGGGACCATATCACCACTATACGTAACTCAGTACACATATCAACGACAGTACCATAATACCATTACAATGGAAGTGATGAGAATCTTAGCAATACTAAAATGATGTCATTCTTGTTTACGTCACATTTCATGATTGTTACTAAGCATTTGCGTTAAATTTTGCGATGCACTCAATGCGACACATTTGTTGACATTTGAGTTTGCGTGGGCGAGGAACCAGAGAGGCCAAGTTTGCTTCTCCAGAGGATACCAGCCCTGCCTCCAAGGCCGAAGAAGATGAATACCACAAGTCCCTGGAGAAGGAAGGAGAGGTAGTAGAACGCCCATAAAAATTCAACTCCAGAGAATGCCGCCAGAAAGCCGAAAAACCAGGAAAACCCCATCAGCATAACCATCTGCAGTAAAGAGATATTCATATAACGTAAATAAGAAAATAGTGACTATCCTTGTGGGCATTTTTTTCTCATAAGTTCATTCAAACAATATCAGACTACATCACTAATGTGACATTTGTTTGTATTTGTATTCGCTGACCTCACTCAGACACACCCATGTGCAGTTGGAATCGTAAAACTTTTGCTTGAAGTCCTTATAATTTAAAGTTTTCCACCACACATGCTTGGAAAAAATCTAAGCATTTACAATTTCGTTTTGGCCAATTGGGTGTATCAGGTTAGAGTAATTAACTCTTGCAGAAGGTAACAAGTTTCTACAGTCTTAAAGACGTGCACTCTTGACAGAGGAACAGAGAACCGCTACTCTGTACATGAATAAAAAATCAATTATTTGTGATTTATAATTATCCGTTTCAATTCGAAATCACCGTCAATTCCAATGTCCTCAAACCATAATTGAAAGGAACATATCAATATAAAATGTCTATACTGAATTTGAATTCATTATTTTACAATTATATTCATATTCAGATGATATGACGGGGCATTCTATATATTTATTAATTACGGAATTATCTATAAAATTAAGGCGTACCTTGATATAAACTATCAATTCCACCTGATTGCCTTTCCGGGAGGTCGTGCTCGAATTGGAACCTTTCCGAAGAACTGCAGAGTTTGATCTATGATGATGAAAAGATCTGCCTATCAGTGAGAAGAGAACCATGTTTGATAGAAAGGACACAGTCAATGGAACTTCCACGACGAACAGGGATACCAAAGGTGGGTTTATCCAACATGTCTTTCCTTGCACGGAACCATACGAAACTGAGATATTTGTAAACTCACATAACCACATAGTCAAACATGCTGCAATTATTAGACACGGAAGCCCCCACCGAGACAGCAGTACAGGGCTAGTCTCCGGTTTGAACTGGCTTTCCGTATCCGCAGAGTAGTGGATGCAAGAGTGGCATACAAGTCCCAGACTAGTATTGTCAACCACGAGAAAGACGCCAACCAACAGAAGTGACCAATTACAGCGAATGATTGACAGAGGCGATCATTTACTGTTATGACGATATCATTGACGTACTGAACAAAAACAATACCCATAGCAACGGAAAAAACAAAACTCATCAGGGCAATGCCGAATGTGTTACGTAACTTTGAAAATATCAGATAAGTAAGAAAAGTTGAAATGTGACTAAAAACGGCGACTATGCAACAAATTCCTCCAAAGATTGTATGCAACCAAAGATAGTAAGGACTTGACATGAAAACAGGAACCTGTCTCTTCATTCAGGCTAGCAGTTCTGAAATCATTGAGTCCCAAGATAAGTCATCAAAAAAAACCTTCAATGATTTCGTCAAAGAAGCACTTTTGAGCTTGATCGAGAATGTTATCACAGCACGAGCTGAATGAACCGTTAACGGTCATAAATATGAAGTCGCTGTAAGTACCGTTCTCGTTACATGAAGGTATATTTGGTGTGTAGTGTTCACCAAGGTTCGGAAAATCAAAGATTCGATCCAAAACTCCTAAATCTGACAGTGATCCATCTATTAAGAATGAATCACATGCCCAGGATAATGAGTCGTTCATTCCGTTACATCTTGCACAGTACTCATTCTTGAAAAAATCTCCATTATTCCATCCTGGTGATGATGTGTTGGAGAAAATCTCTTTCTCGAGGTGGTCGCTAATTTCAGGGCATGATGCAATCCAGTTGCCTTGGCAACTTCGCCATCTCAAAACGTGGTTCAGAAGACTTAGCTGATATGTCAGCTGACAATGCTCGGCCGAAATGATCGCTACGTGATGCTGGTCTAAGGACAAACTTTTTGGAAACTCGTGCAGGATTGGGTGATCTCCCAAAGTTCAATTTCAGATGGATCAATGCTATTGCAAACAGCACAGTGTTCATTCTTGTAAACGTTACCATATCTATCTGACACAGGTCGAAACAAGTTCACTTCAGTGAGGTCATCATTGGAAGGTTCAAACAGGCATAGTATTCCAATACGTTCAGGTACCATTTCTGGACACTTGCTCACCATCCACAGTACAGAGTTGCTGTTACCAGGAAGTCTGCGACATTGCATCAGTTCTTTTGGTGGAAAATCCACAAAGACTTCCGGATTGGGCGCAGGTGCATCGAAGAAGCAGCAGTCGCCATAGTAATGGCACAGCTCATCGCATGCACATTGCGGCGAAAACTTAGAGCAGGTATGTGAAAAGCACGGGAACGCATTCAAACTTAGAAAACCTGCA
The DNA here is from genome assembly GCA_020650975.1 of Apostichopus californicus. Lineage (NCBI taxonomy): Eukaryota > Metazoa > Echinodermata > Holothuroidea > Aspidochirotida > Stichopodidae > Apostichopus > Apostichopus californicus. The sequence continues at coordinate 9,473 of JAIPMN010015816.1, forward strand.
ACGAAAATAAAAAGAGGTCAGTGATTGATGAAAACTCATGTATAATTCATGTACTATACCCATTTATACCCAAATGCTTTTCCAAGCAATAGTGTTACTCTGCCATATATATTTCAGTTCACACCAATTCAAGATCCAGTTATTAGTCAATCAGTCCTCAGTTAAAACCAGAGCTCCATTTTGATTACGTTTGCATTTGAGCAAGCAACCTTCCTTCTTCGACAATTTTCCACCGTTCTTCAGAGTACGCCCCTTTCTGTCTAAACTTGGTAAATAGCAGAAGGCAGCATGCCATGGTTAGGAACAGTGGCGGATATTTCCTGCTCTGGCGGGTTATTCCAATATATGGACATACTGAGGCCGTCGAAACAGACGTCACCAGGTGTAGGGGCTTCGTAGGGCAGGTCGATAGCGATGATAACACCAATACCCGTTTTGCAAAATATGCTGTTACATTTCATATTCTTTGAAGTTGATTGCAAAATGGTGAAAGCAATAATGATGTGAATTTTGATTTATTTATATAAGAGTATTAAGCAGAACGATATTTGGCACTAACATCAAGTTACCATCAAGTCCTCGCGACTGTAGCTATGTTCTTTGATGGAGTGAATTTGCCAGGACGCAAAAGATTCTGAGTCCATCATTGCATAAGAATCTAATAAAGAGGCGTTGAGGAATGGTATGTCAAAAACAATCTTTTCATCCATGCTTTCTAACTTCGCCTTTTTCTAACTTCACCTTTCTTTTTGTCGCAAACGTTTGAATTTCTAGATCTTTCTGTTACCAGTGTCATAGTTTATATAATTAGAACACCTCAGCAACATATCACAGGATGCCCACACTTGTGGTATAGATTGAGCAATTTAGAAATGTTGTAAGAGAATCCAACGACACCGAAAGGAAGATGTAGATATATCATTATTTGGATATGGTGTTACTAGAATATTATTCTCACAATCTACGACAAAGTCGTATTAACGTAAGGATACTTTTTAAAGAAAAGATGAGACCATGGCACGTATATTCCTGACAGGGGTCAAGTTGTAGTCGTTCACTGATATTAAATAATAAAAACTGGTAATATTTGGAGAGTCTCATTCAAAGGAAATAATTCAGAGAAGTAAGATTTCTTTCAACCTAATGGAAATCGAATCGATAACGATATATTTTCCTTAAATGTAAATAATGTTGCTGTTTTCACATTCTATGGCTCGAAATAATTTGGTCGGTCTTTTATGCAAAATGTCAGTATACGGATAGGGTTATACTTACCACCTTGTGACGTCACGTACTGGACATTGACGATGACACAAAGAATGGAAATCACAATGTACGCCATTCTTTTCCCGATAAACAGCATGGCCCTGTAAACGCAAGAACTCCGATTAGACTCATGTAGTATTTACTTGTTAAATTGCTTCAATGCATTACAGTATGCTGACCTTAAAGGAAAATGTATATTAGGCCTATGATGTGATGTTGGCATACATGTCGTTATGATATGCACATGTTCTGTCCCTCTAGTTCATCCCCTCCCCCACCCCTTCTTTATAGAACATTTAACAGTATAAAAGTGAAAATGTTTAATTGTCATATCTAGATTTACAAAAGATTATATTCAAAGAAAAAGCCTGATATCACTGTATTTTTCAATAGTTTAGCGGAAATGAGTAGGTATATGTAAAACAATAAAAAAAAAAAACTTTGCATTCTATAGTTGTTCAATTGTACATGGTATTAGATACACTAGCCTCGCGATCTCCGGGTACATGTTAAAACTTAAGAAATGACAACATACATATCATTCTTACACGATTACCACAATAGTGTATCGACTGAACCAAACACGTAATTTATCTAAGATACTACAGAATACCCATTGGTTATGAAAACTATCTTATGAAAACAATAATTTACCTTCTTTTCAAAACGATGCTTCCAAGGGAAATGCAACAGTCATCAAACTGCTTCGAATTATAGAACGACTTTTCAGCAAAGAAATTTATATTACCCTTTGAGTAGGGCACAAATTAAGTGCTCTCAGTAATCGTTTCTTACTTGTTTTTTCAATGGTTTATTTCTTTGTGCGGGTGGCTCTTCGTTATTAATTAATTAGTTAATGAATGTGTGAGAACCGAGAGTGAATGTCTGATATGATTGGTTATCGTACTTAGAGATATGTAAATTACGTACCTCTTTGATTGGTGGAAAGTGAACATGTGACAATTTAGTGTGCAGACTTTTTTCAACGATGTGTTCAGTCATGTTCTGCGAATTAGCGTGTGCTAAAGAGCTCCATTGCTGTGTACGTGAAGACTTAAGTCAATAATCACTGTGGATCGTAAATAAATCATCGTTAAAATGGACAAGCCAATCTAGACAATGTAGAGCTAGGGGTGAAGATAGGTGGCAGAAGAGTCAACAACCTCAGATATGCTGATGACACCACACTGCTCGCAGAAAGCAAAGAAGACCTCCTTAATATGATGGAACGTGTGCAGACACATATCGCTCAGGCTGGTCTACACCTGAACCTAAAGAAGACCAAGGTTATGTGCACAGAGGAGCTGGACGAAATTATTCTGGATGGAAACAAAGTTGAAATAGTACACGACTTTAACTTTCTCGGTTCTAGAATTGATGACAATGGTACCTGTAAGGGAGAGATTGTGAGACGGCTAGCTCTTGGAAGAGCTGCTGTGACGAGGCTAAACAAGATTTGGAAGGACAAAGCAATTTCAATTATAACGAAGAGTCAACTGATGAGAGTACAAGTTTTCCCAGTTGTGCTTTATGGGAGTGAATCATGGACAATAACAAAGGGAATGTGGGAAAGAATAGACAGTTTTGAATTATGGTGCTGGCGCAGGCTATTGAGAGTCCCTTGGACTGCACACAGAACGAACATCTCGATTATGGAACAAATAAAACCCTCACTTCCACTGGAAGCACAGATCCTGAGGCAGCAACTAATTTTTTTCGGTCATATCATGCGAGCGGACGACTCCCTGGAAAAATCAATAATGGTGGGAATGGGTTATGGATCACGAAAGAGGGGCAGGCCACGAGCACGATGGATGGATGGTGTCAAGCAGGCGACTGGGCTGACTCTGGATGGACTGCGAGGGGCAACCAGGAGCCGGAAGGATTGGAGGATGAAAGTCATGGTCATCACCAGGGGTCGGACACGACTCGACGGCACAAGTTAACAAGTTAAAATGGTTTGCTCGTTGAGCATTTGTTGTTGTACCTTGTCGTCGTGGTCCCTTGCCACGCACCAGACATCAAAATCAAGCCTTATTGGCCGGAGTTTGGATCAAATAACATTCATATTACCGTAATTGTATGCTGGTCAGTGTCATATTTTATTTAATATCATATTATGTCTCATCTCTTAGATTTTTTTTCCGACCGAACCTTATTTGCTAAGGAAAGAACGTCCGACCGGACGAAACACCCTTGAAGATTGTGTTCACAATACAGCCATAGGACATTGGGTCTACTTAATCTGATATGTCAAGGAAAGTCAAATTTATCACACGAATGCTTCAAATTGGACTAGGAAAGTTCAGGCGTATGGAAATACTATGTCAGAACCACGAGATGGATGGCCTTTTAGTTAAAGTTCATTTGGAATGTAACACGGAGAGGGGCCAGAGGGGCTATCATTAATGTGCGATGTCATACTATCAACAGAAGATAACTTGCATGTAAGATACGTTTCATACGTCACACCTGTAAAAAAAGGCTATAGGGTTGGAGGGATTAGCCGAATTCTGCGTGGTCTTACACCAATGGACGTAAGAGTAATGAACCAAATATGAAGAAACAGAAAACAAAATCGATCTGTTTTCCTTTCTCGTGCTCTAGTTGAATGAAATCGACATCGACATGATTGGAAACGAACTGTCATATGACAAAGAAATCAACGTATGTCGAATTAACTCGACAAGTCGGTTTCTCGTGCTCTCATTGGACGGCCATGGTCATATGATATCTTCTAGAGCTCTAATTGGAAGAAATATAAATATTTGTCGAATAAAGTTTCATATGTTAGTTTCTCATGCTCAAAACATGAAATTGCGTCTCGTTAAAGTGTGCTCTTATTTGCTGGTCGCGTGTTCAACTATATAAAGTTTTAAAAAGTGAGTCCTGTCTATGGCTTTGCATATAACTCCTAACATAGCTTCCTTAGTTAGATTTAGAGATATATCCAGTCAATGCGTGAATGTTATATGGTTTGTTCCGCATCGTGCAGATGTATCTTGAAGATGTCACGTGGCCGGATGCTGTAACATGGTTAGCGCTCTGCTGCCGTATTTAGCTTGGATTCATTACAAGGAAAGACTAAGCAACTTCCCTATATAGTTTCATTGATAAATCGGTCATGAAGTAGTATGAATAACATCATCTAATGTAAGGAAATCTTTAATATATTCTATTGATACGATCCTACTGAAAATTTGGCCCAATGGACGCTTTCAAGTTCTACAGATGAGACGGAGACAGAAACCAAAACAACTTGGTCAACAGTTAGCCCTAGCCCCCTTACATCAGTTAATCCTAGTCCCTTTACATCAATTAATCCCAGTCCACTTACATCAGTTAACCCCAGTCCCCTTACAACAGTTAACCCAAGTCCCCTTACATCAGTTAAACCCAGTCCCCTTACATCAGTTAACCCCAGTCCCCTTACATCAGTTAACCCTGGTCCCTAACATCAGTTAACCCTGTTCCCTAACATCAGTTAACCCCAGTCCCCTTACGTCAGTAAAATCCAGTCACCTTGCATCAGTTAACCCCAGTCCCCTTGCATCAGTTAACCCCAGTCTCCTTTGCATCAGTTAACCACAGTCCCCTTACATAAGTTACCCCAGTCCCTTAACAACAGTTAACCCCAGTTTCCTTGCATCAGTTAACCCGTCCCCTTACATCAGTTAACCCCAGTCCCCTTACATCAGTTACCCCGGTCCCTTACAACAGTTAACCCCAGTCCCCTTACATTAGTTAACCCCAGTCCCCATAAAACAGTAAACTCCAGTCCTCTTGCATCAGTTAACCCCAGTCGCCTTACATCAGTTAACCCCAGTCTCCTTACATCAGTTAACCACAGTCCCCTTATATCAATTAACCACAGTCGCCTTACATCGGTAACCCCAGTCCCCTTACATCAGTAAACTCCAGTTCCCTTACATCAGTTAACTCCAGTCTCCTGACATCAGTTAACCCCAGTCTCCTGACATCAGTTAACCCCAGTTCCCTTACATCAGTTAACCCCAGTCTCCTGACATCAGTTATCCCCAGTCCCCTTGCATCAGTTAACCCCAGTCCCCTTACATCATTTAACTCCAGTCCCCTTACATCAGTTAACCCCAGTCCCCTGACATCAGTTACCCCAGTCCCCTTTCATCAGTTGACCCCAATCCCCTTACATCAGTTAACCGCATTCCCCTTACATCATTTAACCCCAGTCCCTTAAATCAGCAAACTCTAGTCCCCTTGCTTCAGTTTACCCCAGTCCCCTTACATCAGTTAACCCAGCCTCCTTACATCACTTAACCCCAGTCCCCTTACATCAGTTAACCACAGTTCCCTTACATCAGTTAACCACAGTCCCCTTACATCAGTTAACCCCAGTCCCCTGACATCAGTTAACCCCAGTCCCCTTACATCATTTAACTCCAGTCCCCTTACATCAGTTAACCCCAGTCCCCTGACATCAGTTAACCCCAGTCCCCTTTCATCAGTTGACCCCAATCCCCTTACATCAGTTAACCGCATTTCCCTTACATCATTTAACCCCAGTCCCTTAAATCAGCAAACTCTAGTCCCCTTGCTTCACTTTACCCCAGTCCCCTTACATCAGTTAACCCCAGCCTCCTTACATCACTTAACCCCAGTCCCCTTACATCAGTTAACCCCAGTCCCCTATTATCATCAAGACTATAATCCTACCATGATGACGTTTCGTCAAGTGTGTATCAAGAATCCCGTAAAAGTGAATATTCACTATACGTGATCAGGTTAAAGGTTGGTAGGCGTCCAACTATATCACGATGTTGACGTGGCATTGCTGTCTGGAATCGATGAAGCTTCTTGCTTAATCCACTAGTTATTATTATTTATTTATTTTTGGGTGGGGTTTGCTAATGTCGATACACACAATTACGTATTGTAATGAAGGTGGGTTTTTCAAATACTGAAGTAAACATTCTAAACAGTATACATAGCATTGGTTTTAGCGTCAACCTTTTACCAGAAGAAAACAATGATAAATTAATATGGTAACAGAAAACGGAGCAATATTGTCCGAGATTTCTATCACGTAAGCTAAAGATGATAGTTTGGTTTTGTGTATCCTCTTGCACTTCTAGTATCATACCAATCCACAACTTCTGTCCCTCTGAAGGAGACAAATTCTGTCCATCTGAGAGGGACAACTTCTGTCCATCTGAAAAGGACAACTTCTGTCCAACTGAAAGGAAAACACTTCTGTCCATCTGAAAGGGATTACGTCTGTCCATCTGAAAGGGACAACGTCTGTCCATCTGAAAGGGCCAACGTCTGTCCATCTGAAAGAGCCAACTTCTGTCCATCTGAAAGAGTCAACTTCTGTCCATCTGAAATGGTGAACGACAAACTACTGAAACGAATAGGTCAGAAGTTTACAGATGTAACCATGCCGCCCTGATAAAGTTGGATCGAGTCCCTCTCGCACCCGGTTGGCATATTCCACAAAATAACTTTTGTGACCGCAAACAACATATTGAAGACATTTTCAAATATTCATGGCCAGGATTTGGATCCACGCATGGGTACCTCTGTTATGGATTATTGAACCTTTTGACAAGAATATAAAACTTAAACATATCGATTAATATTTGATGCAACATAAGCAGATACAGATTGGTTTCTCTGAACTGAGAGTTTGGTGGACAAGATGACACATATCAAGTCAGACTCTGACTTTATCAGAACTAATCATTGATTACAACTATTAAATGTCTGTCACATAAGAAAAGAGGAAAAAGAGCAAATTCAATTCCTGTTCTTGTGTTAATACAGCTTAAAATTATTTGCAATGTTACAAAATATCAAGCTGAGAGTACCTTCTTGATTGATTTGTTTTACTTTCTCTATCGCGGTTTTCCCAGCGATTATTTGTTTCCGTATGTAGGTGTCGAAACCTTCAGGAAAAAGCTGGACACTGGTCAACGGGTTGACCAGGTTGGCGTTCTTCTAGACGGTATTGGCTGAGGTAAGGTGATGCTCGTGTGAGCAGGTACAAACATTATGTAAACACGAGCCGAGATATATAAACAAGAGCTGTCCTCATGATAATGAAAAGCTTGAATCTGATCTTGTGACCCATGGTCAGGTAGCAGGTAGATTCATGTAACTTGGTTAACTGAAATGTTCAACTGTGAAAGAAAACCCATGACAAGGGGGGGGGGGGGTCATTTTTGGTTTGATGATATTCGTAAGCAATGCAGTAATGATGGCGTGTATGGGTGGGCGTGTGTATGTGAGTTGTGATGCCTTGGCTCATAAACATGATATCTCCAGAAGTTGCTTGAACTAGAAACTCGGTATGTAAGTATCACTTGGTAAGTAGATGATCCCTGTTTTTTTTATTCATGGAGGTCAAAGGTCATTTGAGGTAAACAGAGGTTGAGGTCTGAAAACCTTGTAACACCATATCTCAAGAAGTGAAAGTTGCTTGAACTTCAAACTTGGTATGTAGGTATAGCTCTTTGCAGGTAGATGATCCCTATTATTGTTCATGGAGGTTAAAAGTCATCCATGCGGGGGGGGGGGGGGGAGGGGGGCTCATCTAGGTTAGCAATTGCTTGCCTACTGATTAATGTAGATCTATCTATTGATGTGTTCTTACTTCCTTCATTTTACAAAAAGTAAATTGGGTTAGGCTTATTCAACTATCTAATCCAGGCATATTTGTTATGATATTGTGAGGCTTAATATTTGCCCTATCATTTGTGTAAAAATGAGAGGGCCTAGCGTTTCGATCCTAACCATCTAAAGAAGATCCTGCTATGGTCGAAACGTCAGGCCCACTTACTTTTACACATTATTTTACACAGGCTCTCTAGTGGATAAGCAGTTTGCTAACAGTTTTGTTTTATTTTGCCCTATCATTTATAAGATTTATTTATTTTATATTATTTATTTTTCTGAGAGTGATAATGTGTTTAGTGATATTTTAGTAGTAAAACTTCTTGAAGGCAATGGGAACTGTGAGTATTGGGAGCTAGAAAACTTGGTCTGAACTACTATTGCCCCTAGCCTAGGTTAAATATCATGAACAGTTGCTGTATGCACTGTTGTATGCCATATACCAACCTGATCTTAAAATGAATGTGGTGGATCACAAATTACTTAACCAACAGAAAGCAGCTTTTGTTGGATACATAATTTCACTTTCAACAACAAACTTTTTACCATGTACCAAAACTGTAACTTTGTAAATTAATTGAAAACAAAAACGTAAATGTTTGACCCATAGACAACACAGATTTTATCTTTACAAAACTTTTTACTTGCTGACATATAAAAGTTTACAAGAATAAACAGGAATTAAATTGTTTTTTCTACACACCTTGGATGTGAATTAACAGTGGCTTTTCCACACTGATGAAAAAACATCATGGAAACTGATTTATAGTTTTTCTTTTGTAAAAATACAGAGAAATGTATTACAGTGTACTGTACATACATGGTAAACTACAGAAAGGTATTACTTGAGTTTCACACCGTAAAAACGCAAAAACCAACGTTGGGGCGGACTTTCTCAAACTCATCGACAAGCACTTCCCACAGACCAACAAGCTACACAAAATCTTCAACAGATCAACAGTCAAAATAAGTTACAGCTGTATGAGAAACATGCAACAGATCATCA
>JAIPMN010015817.1:1457-11720 GCA_020650975.1 Apostichopus californicus
GCCCCCCCCCCCCCCCCACCTCCAAAAAAATAAGCAAATCGTTTTCTGTTTGAGAGATATCACAGATTAATGTTCAAGTCTAAATATGACATCATCGAACTGGTTAACTTTGACAAATAGAAACGGGTGATTTTCTCAAACGTATGAAGTGGGTTCCTCGGCTGGAAGTTGCAATGGTTCAAGTTGAGATTTAGATCATAATGTTTGGCTGTTTCTGTTATGTACGGAAGTAACATGATGAGGAATATTTCAGAATCGACTCAGTTTACTTATACCGTGCCGTTCTGTTCGTATGGTGATTTTTTTGTTCAATGTATTATGTTTAGAATGTTGTCCATTTCGGGGAAGGCATGATCCTGTTATAGAAATGGAAAGAGGGGTGGAGTAGTGTAAGGGTGGAGTAGGACGGAAAGATTAAGAATCGATTGACCCTATTTTATAAAAAAAAATATATAAAAAGATTTCCAGGTAACAAATTTGTCGTAGCAAGAAAGTTGATCTTATCATGGTGTGAATTTATGGCAAGTTGGCAACTGTTGTTGATATTGCGTGAGCTTAGTGAATAGTCCAACTCATTTTAAAAGATGAAAGTTCATCTCTCTCCATTTCCTTTGATTTGTGAGTGTGCGAGAGTGAAAGTATGTAAAGAGCGGAGGTGATATGACTTACAGAAATGAACATGTTTTATCATTTTCGTGACCGTTTCACAAGCAGATTATTCCGTGAGCATATTTCGTGCAATGGGTTCAATTGAACCAGTACATCGGTACTTTGTGTGTATGGGTGAGCGTAGACACGCTTGATGTTACTGGTTTTGAGTAGGGGAAATTATTGAGGTGCGGGGGTTGGCCAATGTATGTTTGGTTTAATGAATCCAAACAAGTTCTGAAAAGGGTATGTTAATAATGATAGAACAACCTGTGAAATATGTTATGTTTGTTTTTGCTATCTAGTCTATGAGATAAAAAAAAAACATTTTTGCTTTCAAATATACGAAAAGTTAAATATGATCTATATGCAAACGAATTATAAAAACAAAGCACAATTTTTGCATATACGGGTGTTCTTCTTAACGATAAAAAAATCCAAAAACACATGTAAATATTATAAATAGAGTATATATATTATTGTCAATATCTGTTGATTATTCATGGTTTATTGTTGTTTAAAATTGTTTTATACGGTTTCTTGCTATTGTAAGAAGGGTGACACTGCCACAAGCATATTATATTACCAAACACAACAACATATAGAGCTTGACTTCACCGTGCCACATTTCAAGTCTATCCAGTAAGCCAATCTCGTGAAAGCCTTCTGCACATGTGCGTTGTCATGGTGACAGTGGGTCAATGGCAACAGTCACCAGGTTCCTGCATAATCAACTTATAGTATCCTAAGATCCTTTCTGCATCAGTTGGAATAATATTAATTAACTAAAATTCAAAACTTTGAAATGTTGGTGATTAAATCATAGTTTCCCTCTGCTGAAAAAAAAATTGGATGAGGGATGTCCGGACGAGTCTACTGAAAATTCTTGAAGATAATATTCCAGTTATATTCATATCATGGGCCCACCCAATCTCATTCTACAGTGGTGTGTATATATATAGCAACATGCCTGTTAATTTCGCAGTGAATTAGGTATTAAGAGTCATGATAATATTAAAAATGGAAGATTGTTATGAACAAAACAGTATTTCATGAAAGAATCCTGAGTTTATTCTTCGAATATACATCCCACGTGGAAGAGGATTGGTTTAAACATTCCTGCCCGTTGCTTATAAATACTGCAAACAATAAAATTCTCTCTGTTTTTTTGTTGTTGATATATATTGCTATAAGGTGGCTTTGTACAATACCACGTCTTCTAATGCAATTTATTGTTTGATTATATGAATAAAATGTCTTATCATTTACTCCAAACTGTACGCCGTCATGTTTTATTTTGCAACATTTTCTCCAAACCAATTTGGTTGCTATGTAATCCTGCGCTGAACGAACATTTTCGTACTCTGCGCGCATTCTTCTCTACTGGCTGTTCACCCTATCATCTGTCGCCATTGCTTGCGTATAGTCCTTGTGTCACGGAACACCCGATACACACAGAGAACATAGTATCTACTATAAATATTAATGTTTTGTACCACAGTAAAAACTGGATCGTGCTATAAATCAGTAAAATATACTATTAGGATTACAGTAGGTGCTGAGGTATGTCTAATCCCAACAAATCCAGTTTGATGCATTTTTTTGGGATTACACATATACTCAGTTCTTACTGTAAGCCTAACAACACATGTTACCGATGTATCAGATTAATCAGCACGATCCAGTTTTTACTGTGGTACAAAACTTAAATAGTTACAGTAGTTACTGTAATCTCTGTGTGAATCGGTTGCACGGAAAAGAACGTTAGCGTTACTATAGCAATCGTTGTATCACCCTATAGTTGCTTTAACACATAACTGCTTTTACTGCTACAATCAGACGTCGGTTTAAAACATCGTCCTGAGTTTAACTGTAATGAACTATTGGGAGCTTACACATGATGCACTTTTAGTAAAAGTCACCCATGTGGAAAGAACCTGGGCACGAAAACCATAACGACTGATCCGCTCTCAACCCCAGACCCCTAGCGTAGATACTTTGACTGTGTGATCAGGTGTGTATCGCGATTCCCTGAGAGAGGGAACAGATCTTAGCCAAAAGTCCGAGATGCAAGGTACCACATGCGCACTCCGTCATCGAGGTTTTCTGGATAATGTACGCAGCGCTTTTTGTTCATTACCCATTGCATTTAACAGGTGTGAATAGACAAGTCCCTACGTTTGCCGGGAATTTCGTAGAGGTGTGCATAGCCCCCCCCCCCCATACCCCCCCCCTCCCGAACCCTCGCTCTCCTCGTCATTCCTTCCTCGTTCCAATCCGGGTAACATGGCGTCACTTTTATTGACAGTTCACTTGTCCTGAGTAAGAGGGGGGAGGTAGGTTATATTCCCCACGAAAGGACGCCGATCCGAACCACACCACTTTAAATAAAAAAATAAATTATAATAGTAGTCAATTGTCAAAAAGCCAATTTAAACCAAGTCACGTCAATATCATCGGTTTCTCAACAAATATTTTCACGTTTATATTATTTGCGCGATTTTCAGGGATGCAATGTACAAAAAAAAAAAGTATTGACATTTTCGGCAAAAATAACAGATTTTTTACCCAGATTTAATTGTTGTATATGGGCTTGTGTCCCCAGTCCTCCACCCCTAACATACACAGACATCTTCTATTCTCTTTAAAATGGCCTGACGAAAACCCATTACGTTTAACATAGATGAAGGAACAAAATGACACTACATGTTTCCATGACGATGGATTACCCTAAAATTAGAATACCATTGGGGGAAAAAGAGAATAAGAAAGATCTGAAATGTTTTAAATACCAATCACATACAGCCGAGGATTAGAACGATGTTAAGACTGGACTAATCTTAAAGAGTGCGTTCTATGGCATTAGTATTGTTGGATTACCAACTGTGCTTCCCATGAGCTTTCCTCATTGCATTATGGTTGTTTCATGCATGGTTACCAACGCGTATGGGAAATCGTGGTACAACATTAGCCAAGGCTCTTCTAACCTAACACAATGAGCACATTAGTATATCAATAGGCCTGCATGTAAGTTAGCGACGACATAGGTAAGGAATCTTTACTTCACTTTTACAGTTTACTTAGTTTATTTTTGTGTAGTTCTTTCTACCTTTTTCATGTGTTTATTTGTGCTTTCTATATTTATCTGAAGAAATAACATGTTTTATTTCCTGTTTAGCAGATATATGGGTAACCACAATAGCCTACGTATTGCTAGTGTCACGTCTACAAAAATTAGTCACTTTTCAAAGTAAATCATCAATCATAAACCGTTAATATTAACCAAGTTCTAGCAAGATTCGTTGTTGCTAGGGGTATAACTTACAATGATTTGTACAGGCGCGAATCTAGGTGGGTCGGTGGGTGGGGGAAGTACACCGCCCCTCTCCTTTCAACAGAAAAAAACAAATCAAATGTGCACCAATAATAAACACCTGATTTATAGTCTACATAAGCCTCGAAATGCACGAATTATTCGTCTAAAATTTTATAATATTTTATTTTTAACCCCCACATACCCTTATGGGACCCAAGTGATACACCCCATATACTTTGTAAATCCCATATCCTCCCCTATCTTTGTGAGTTTTAAGAATTCGCTATATGTAGGCGTGTACAGTTGAAGGCCATTAGTATATGTATACAAATTTACGCATGCAAACTATTGTTATCTTTCGAGTTTGATTTGATTTTGTTTATGTTTGTATTTCTTGTTCTGTTTTCTTCTTTGCTTTTTATTCACAATCACTTTATGAACGCTGATCAGCCTTCGAGTTTTTTCCCAGACCTGGGGAGTCGTAAATTAGGGATAAAAATAGTTTACTAACGACAAATGCTTCCAATTGACAAAGTGGCTCCAAAATGGTTGTTAATTTGTAAATGTAACAGCAGTGACCAGTATGTGCATGACCTGCTAGCAATTTTGTGGTCAATACCGGTGAGCTATTTGATGGCACTGATTTGTTGCATATTAATCAACCAAATAATGCATTTATATGAACTTTGATGTTTGAATATTTAGCTGCTTATGTAGGGGTCGATCAATTAAAATCATTTTTGCTACAATTTTTTCTTCTTCTACAGTTAATGAGTCACAATGCCGTCACTATCTGGATTTTTCTATTTGATGATTGTGGTTTTATTGACATCCGCACATTTAGTTTTAGGTGAAGAAATATCTTCACCATGTCGAAGATTCGAGCCGACGTGGCAAATCAATTGGGAAGACCAAGAAGCCTTGGGAAATGAAAGCTTCAATATTGATGACGTCATGGAATTTATTGGTTTCTTATGGAACGCGAATTCGTGGTTGGAAATTTTCGGGATGACTTGTGTTCAATATGCTCCATTGCTAAGTCAGATTAATATATCGCATTATGAAGCTACTATAGTTTATCATTTTTGTGAAAACATCGTGTCATCTCTCAGAGATGGAGATGAATGGAATTTCGGAGCATGTTGTCGAAATGGATTTGAAGAATTATTCCCAAGAAGTAATATATCTACAAATTTCATTTACATGTTAAAAGTCTGTGAGATTCAGGAAAAGTGTCAAGAGCTTGGCTGTGAATTGGAAGATATGTTTCAACATATTTTCGATTGCTATTTAATTAGAAATCATAGTGAATATCTGATCATTTCATTGGTCGAGAGATGGTCTCCCCTCTTTCTCGATGTTTTGGACTGGCTGGGGCCGTCTGCTTTTTCTGGAGATGCATTTGCCCTCTGTTCTTCCTTACGTCGTGTAAGTGGTATGAAACTGGCTGTTATCATTAATGAAACCAAAAATATCTTAGCCTATTTTCTAGCGGAGTTGCTTGAATACCTTAAACTATCATCGTTCTGTCACTGGCAGCCTATCGAATATAACTACATGATAAACTTAAAATTAGGTTTGTATTACCCCAACGGTAGAATCGGCTTCTGCGAAGATTTATCTACTGCGCATGATCTAAGAGATTTTCACAGTTTGTCCTTATTCTTTTTAGATCACTTTCCAGTTGTAATACGTGATATGGATTGGTGTCAGGAAATCTTATCTGTAATAACGTACTTTACACGATTTGAGTCGGATCCCGCCTTATGCACTTCATTACACAATTCTTTTCCAACTAATGACAGTGCAGACTTTAGCCAAACGATGTATTACCGTTATCCAATGGTTGGACGAATCGCTTCCATTGTCAACCACAATTTAGAGGTTTTCTCTATGCATGACTTTGCAACCGAATTTTGTAAAATGATTAATGTAACTGGCGATGTCACAGATTACTATTTACAAATGATATGTGATATTGTCGGCACAAATGATCTTTTTGACGTCGAAAGAAAATGTCTCTCAGCTTTTGTGCCCGGCAGTTCCTCTAACGAAACATTTAATTTCTTCAGTATTAGACCGTTCACGGGCTCGTATCAATTAGCAATTGCTATCACCGCTGTCAAGGAAGTATTAAATTTAAGAGAAATATCCGGGTTTGAGCTGTGTGGCAGTTTAGGGGATTATTTTAATTTACGCGGAGAGAATCTTGAATCACTCTCTCGTGGCTTTCTTGGTGTTTTTCTGGGTGAAATACTCCCCATCGTCGCAAACTCTTGTAATGACGTTGCTAGTCATCAAGAGGGGATACCTGATATTATTCAATATATCCTACCAGTGGTGATTAGTGAGGTAATACCAGTTTTCATTGGCTATGATCGGTACGATGAATTTTGCTTGGATCTTATCCATAGTATAAATACGCACGGTTTCATCGAGGAGAGCGTAATTCAAAATGTGAGTAACGGTATCATCTCTAACTTCCAGTCTAAAGCAGAGTGTATGAAACTCGTAGACTCATTTCAGCAGTTGCTATCATCGATTGGTCTTCCTGACTTGAATATACTCCTTAATCAGACAACCAACTTTGAAAATGTTGATTCCCTTTGCGGAACTTTGGTTTTCTACATGAACCCTCCGTGTTACGGTAGGTTCATATAGTTTGTGCATGTTCAAAGCTGATAGCTTTTTCAATACCCATGCACTAAAAATATTTACTTCAAATTATAATATTCAGTACTTCATGTTTATTCATTTCTATATAGTTCAAGCAAGTAATAGCTCCTTGATTAAAGCATATTGCATATTTATATTCCAGTAATTCGATATTAAATAATTTTCAGTTCACTTGTAGTTAAAAATTTAACAACATTACGTCTAGCTATATATCACTGATATTTACTTGACTCATATTTCATACGAAAAGTATCACTTGTCCTGGATGTTGTACATCCTCCAATCTTGTTCGTCTTCGCGCGCATTATAATCCATAGCAACGTCATGCGTTATTTGTCTTCACTTTCGATATACTAATACTTACTATATAGGAGCAACGACGTCATACTTACATGGTTATAGTTTTGATCTAAAAGGACTGCGGTTGATAATGGATTAAGTTGTTTTATTTTCGTGCTCAGTATTTCGAGTGACTTTACTTAAATATGTATCCATAAAAAAATGTTTTTTTGTAGTTGCTAAGGATCCATATGTGATAGAAATGCGTTAACATTTGTCATGGAAATACATTTAAACTTATATACCCTTAAAAGTGTTATTCGTTAGTGTGATAATTATGTCACTCAATTATCCCCATCTCAAGAAATATCCTTAGGAAATGTTCTTCGTTGTTAAGGATACATGCGTAGAAAGTGTGCTTTTTAGTTCATGGAAATACACGTTTTAAAGGATATATCCTTACATTTAAGCCTAACTGTATATGAATGGGTGACAACGTGGTAGTATCTCTTTGACAAGTTCTGCGTTATGACGGTAACTTGTATGTGATGCATATTCATTATGATTATGACACCACTAACATTGCATTTATATTCACCTGACGTTCCCTGATTTATTCATTCTCCACTTGAATTCAACAGAATCATTCACTGTGTCAATGACTCCATCAGCTGTGACCTATGACCCCTCTGACGGGCTGACTTTTATCCAAACATTTCCGTATCGCTACGGTACTTATTCTGTGATGGACCGTAGCATTTCGGTTGGAACCGGGACTAACCTACCAGTTGGGAGTTACAGCGAAGTCGTGAACCCTGCGTTTATTCGATATATAATTCCAAGTAACCGACTTTCGGCAACACGACTATCGGAGGTCGGAGTTTACGTGCACATATTACGGTCACAATTCAACGTTAACAGTGAAGCGATTATAACAACAATAGCACAGTCTGACGACAGTAAGTTTTTACAACACGTTATTTTTAAATACCGCCATCACAGTGGCGGAGCGTCCATACAGTCAGGGGGGCGTATGCCCCCTGACGGACTCAAATGTACTGCTGGCGCCCTTTTCAGCTTTTTACCACTTTTTACTTATTCGCGATTATTGACTTTTTTATTGCGCTCTCATCTAACTATTGACATATAAACTTCCGAGTTGTCACAAATGGCGATGACAACTATTTATTCTTCGTTTATCTGCAAATTAGCAAGGCCCGGAAAGGGTCGATTCCGGTGATCTAGGGAGTATTTTTACTCAACAAAATTCTGTACGCTCCGCGCCAACCTGTGGTGGCGCTCCGCATAGATAGTGTCGAAAGCGCCCCTACAGACCATTCTCGCCCCCCCCCCCTGACCAATACCCCTAGCTCCGCCACTGCGCCATCATACCGGAGTGGGTGAGGTATAGAGGGCGCAAACTAAGAAGTTGCCATCTTGTATTTATTTCCTGTTGTTGTTTACTCTTTTTTTACAGAAATTACTTTCACTAAAGTGACACGCACAGTTTACCCTGGAGATGACGTCACTCTTTCAGTGACTCGACCACCTATTGTTAGAAATTACATTTGGCGACACAATGGTAATCCCTCGTGGAGGGGTAAGAATTCGATTACATTGAAATCGGTTACCCGTCAAAGTGCAGGAATTTATGAAATTCACAAGAAAAGAAGAAGGTCTTGGGCTAGACATGGAATAATGAGACTAATAGTATATGGTGAGTTAGAAAATCACTTTTTGTTTTGCTGCCAATGTGTTTTAATCAGGTTAATTTGCGCGGCTAAGCACTGTATTAGTCCCGTTTTAGCCCTCCTCCCCCCATACGCCCTGTCCGCCCCCTCCCCAATCCGCCTCTGACGCAACAGTCCGCGCCGTCTTGTGATATAACTATTTTCCAACGTCGTCAAAACGATATAGAAGATACTAAACAGTCTTATCACATAGCCTAATTGAACTGCTGATTTAGTTTTGTTATTACAAAAGTATTGAATATTTATTAGGTTCAAGCTGAAAGGCTTGAAAGTTTCAAGTGAATTTTCAAACACTGTTCAGCAAATAATCCAATTTGTTCCTTTTCAAGCATTTAAATATCAGTTAGGTTTTCACCATGAATGTTCAAATGTATATACTTATTTACAAAAATAACCAAGAAAAAGAACTTAGATATTCTTTGTGTTTCAGCCGAAGTATTTTGGCTGCTGTAAACTGTAAACATTATATGAGATTATTGCCATTACTTTTTTGAAAAATAAAATATATTGTATGACATCCCTGTAAAAGAAAAACAAATATATATTCAGCAAAGTTCAAAGTTGTACATTATATACTCTATTGGAGCTGCACTATTTCGTGTTAAACTCCTTTACAGATTGTCCGAAGGGTCTTCGCAATCCGCCTGATTGCAACGTGTCGTCGCAACTGGGTTCATGTCAAAATGTTGGCGTTTTACGACAGGACGTGGACAAATGTATATGTACGCCTGGTTTCTATGGAGACCACTGTGAACACTGTAAGTGTGATATATGCATCCACCAAGTATAGGCTTAGCCTAAATGAGTTGCTGTCAAGGGTGAATTGAACAAATATAACCTAAGGTACAGAAGTGATATATTTGGTCACTAATTGTGACAGGGTTCATGACTATTATAGAGACTCAATCTTGGTGGGGTGGGGGGGGGGGTCGGGTTCGTTATACTCAGTGGCGGCGGAAGCCAATAATTTTAGGGGGGGGGACGGATATCGAAGTCACTATCTAAGCGTAGCGCCACCATCGGTTGGCGCGGAGCGTACTAAAAAAATTTGGGTAAAATAGACCCCTCAGATCGCAGGAAATCGCTATTTCCGACCCCTAATAGTGTATTCGTGCACAAAATATTTTGATGTCTTAGGGTCTAAAAATTTACAGATTTAATAAAATATTAGCTTGCGTACAAATATATTTATAATCGTTTTTCAGCCATGCAGTGTAGATTACACTTAGCGGCGAACACTTCGCAAAATAGTGTTGATTCTCTGCTGAACAGCTAACATACATAACAGTGATTATTGACTGGGTCATTTGGCTGTCACTTAAATTGGCATTTGCGTTTAGTCCAGTCGCAGTCTCACTATTCATCTAGAAGTCAGGAAACTAGCAATACTGCCACTACTTGTAGGGGGGGGGGGCGGATATCGAAGTCACTATCTAAGCGTAGCGCCACCATCGGTTGGCGCGGAGCGTACTAAAAAAATTTGGGTGAAATAGACCCCTCAGATCGCAGGAAATCGCTATTTCCGACCCCTAATAGTGTATTCGTGCACTAAATATTTTGATGTCTTAGGGTCTAAAAATTTACAGATTTAAT
>JAIPMN010015819.1:5307-16951 GCA_020650975.1 Apostichopus californicus
TCTGATAGTTTGACTACAGGTTCGCCCCTCCCTTGGCATATTCCTAGCTAAACGCCTGCAACAGTTTCACTGATATATAATCTAAATAAATTGCAATGGTCTATTAGTCGTAAAGTAGCGATATTTCTATGGCTGTGTTGAATTATAAGTGACTTACGTTGTGACTTGATGCAATTTCAAGAATCAATATCGTAGACATCTGGAGTTGGTTACTATCAGTTTTCCTTAGATACACAATACTCGAACACAGAAGGCGTAAACTGCTTTGACCCTTTGTCTGAAAATGAAATACAAGCGTCTTGAAATAAATAATATGGAACGAACTTCAAGTTATATTTTTTTAAATTGCTCCCTTGAGTATCACAATTTCACATAATGTTAACGGTAGATGAAATCTGTGAGGGGGAACTGATAATCCCGCCAATATTGTATGATTAAGTGAACTTATATTAAATAAGCACTTTGACTTTTGACTTTTCATAACACCTTGTAGACTCTGCTCTATAGTACGGATTTGAGGTTAAGCAAAGGGGGGGGGGGGGTTGTAATGTCCTTTCTGGTTAGGAGTCTAAGGGGAGGGAGATACCCTTCTCTTGAGAAAATATTCGTTTAGGGGGATAATATTCAAACTGGGGCTACCACCGGTCACGGAAATTAATTTCAGTTAACGATTGTATTTATATGAGTCTTATTGACACCATATAGGATATACTCTCTGTTACGTATTGACGTTTCAGAGCTAAAGTGGGAGACATGGGCAGGGTAAGGGACAATGAATGATGTTACTCATCGTTTTTGGGAGGGTCTGAAGGAAAGGGTGTTCACTCTTCCATTTAGAAAATGAGTTTTAGGATAGATGGCTAAGATGCACAATTTTGCCGTCATTTTTATCATTTTAACTACATCTTTGAATACGACTTTGCTGTGCGTGTGTTATTAAAGATACTTTGGTGGAGGAGGTATTGTTCCCATTCTCCTAGTGGCTACAGCCCTATGTATATCAACCATATAAGCAAATAATAATGCATCATAGTACATGTTGGTAGACAGGTACACAGATGGATATAATATATATTATGATGCAGGTGGAGATGTTATGTTTTTATTACAGAAAACAATAATATTTGATAATTGAAATTTCATTCATACTAAATCATTGAAACATGTTCAGCGAAATATCGTTACATATTTGAAAGGGCTAATGAGAAGCAGATCACACAGTGCTAATGTGGGGGATTGAAAGGGATTAGTTAGCTAAGCAAACATTTCCGTTTCAAATACTTACAACTGCAAGAATGCTACATGAAACAAATCTTTATTGTGACTAAACTTAAGTGTCATATAACCATGGTTGTGCTTTCATCATTTATCAAATGGATGTTGATCGATTTCAATAACGACTTAAATTGACCTTTTGAGCAACAAAATAAGAAAATTTGGTTGATAATTAGTAGTGTACATTATTCTTGGCTAGGAGTACAGAACCCTTGGAAGGTGAACTTTTTTAGATAGTTCTTGTTAGCATTTGTAGCAAGTGTAGAGCCAAAATACATGTCAGGAAGAAAAATTACACTTATAGTTTTTTCTGCAACATAACTTAGCTCTAGCGATTCCAAATATTTGTTGTTATAGTGTAGCTACTTTAACTTAGCACAGACATGCATTCGTTAGATATCCAATTTCAATTTCAAGTGATTCCAAGTTTACCCCGGTTCAGAGCTGTGTTAGCCTAATATATTTCCAACAGAAAATGGACGAAACGGAGCCGGTTGAGGGGAGGTGAGGACTTGGTTTGAGAAAATGCTAAATTGCCCCCTCTCTACTTTGACACCGGGACTGGTATCCAACATCATATGTATCAAGCTTGTACATTTTCCAATGATTGTACCCGTCCCCGTTTCGTTTACAAAAAAAAAACAAAGTTCATAGGGGAGAGGGGCGCTCTTCGAATGATCATAATTCCTAGAAAACTTAGTTATCATTCATAATAATGCCGTTTAAATTATTCACCTAGCATGTTTTATATGTTCTACGTGTAGAGAAGATTCCGATTTTGACAAGCGTGAGATTGGTGAGTACGCATGGGTACACGCATTTAGCGTGGTTATTGGTTATGTCAGTTACGTCATTTCATGTTTCTGTGTACCCCCCACAGACCCCCCCCCCCAAAAAAAAAATACAAAGATGTTGTTATGTTTCTGTAAAATTTTGAAATTGTCTTGAAGTTATCTTGAAATCTTTTCTTTCAAATAAATGTTATCAATAACAGGAATTTATTAATCATTTAATTAATTAATTACTAATTTTAGTATTTTATTGGAGAAAAATCCTATGCACATTACTTGAAGTGGAATACATCGTTGAAATAAGCTTGTTGTGGTTCTCAACGTGAATTTTACTCATAGTTAATTAAATGATATTTTAATGCGATAATATGCGTTTATAGTGCAAATCTAGTTTTCTTTGTGTTAACTGTTTAAAAAAAGAAGTATATTATATGAACGTATTCTCAACTGTCATTTACGTTGCTTTACGTTTTAATTCCTTGAAAACAAAATTGAACTAAAAAACAATGTACACAATAGTATGTTACGTTAAGTACAATGTTACCGGTATAACATCTTTCACTGTATTCTACTTATATGTGGACTATGGTGTGAGTACGAAAGTATGGGATTATGGAAGATAGTCTAACGTTGAAATGGCCCTCAATATTGCCGGTAAATGGCACCATATATCTACATGGAGCTCATTCTTGTTTATTCGGATTACGTACATCAATGGCAAGACGTGTAATTTATAATCGAAAGTTCAATTTGTATTTTATTTTATCTAAGTATTTTTATTACATGCATATAAATGAACTCGTAAACTTCCGTGTCCGTTGCTATGGTGCCGTTTGCCAAAGTGGATATTAATTGGATAATCGGTCTTGCATTTATACGAACATGTTATAATTTGTTGCCAAACTAATGATACAACGAACAATAAAGGCATCATTGCAATCAAGAAAGTGGTCAAAGACTTACTTCAAGTGTTATGCCTTCCTTGGAGTTCAACACCCATTTACCTCTGGAAGAATCTAAATGCAAGTCAGGTTTAGACGGTTTCCATGAAACTTGGAAGAAAAAAAAACATGAAACGAATTGTTTATAGATCAAACACGTTAATAAACATAAATCGTGTACATAATTACAAGGTAAATGTATTTACCATACATTGATATTCTTCGTTGCCTATTACAATATGATCATGTCACTCGATTTAGTATCCCGCAAAGGATCACAAATCGCTTGTGATGAGTAACATATTTTAGTGTTTTCTATGTTCTCACCTTGAATGTCACGTAACTTCGTAAGGGAAGAAAGAGAACCGATTGGAAGTGACAGAGGTAACAAACAGTCAACGAGTCTGTAAACAAAAAGTGATTTGTGGGTGGTGAATGTGTTAAGTGATTACGCCATTTTATGAAAATCTGTTATTTCTTATGTAATTATAATGTCATGCTAGTGATATAACCGACATGTAAGTTATTTCAATTGAAACGTATGAAAAGAACTAATACTTTAAGCTCATAATGCTAATAATACATATATCTACAAGCATATACGTCCAAATCAATACATCATTACTTATACACTGAAACCCAAAAATCACTGCGTTGTTGTACGTACGCGTTAATAATAGGTAGGCCTATGTATACATGGATCATCAATCTTAAAGTTTTGTTCAAGAACACAGTTCCATATTTTGCTGGTTGGTAATTTATCGTTCAGTAAATTAACGTAAATAAAAACATTACAGTAAATGGTATGTGATTACTAACGACAATTTCTTCAGCTGTTGGCATTGCTGTGCAAAGCAAAATAATCCTATTACTTGGTCCTGGGTAAATTCTTTTCCAAGGTTAGTTTTGATTTGTAGTTCCTTTAAGGTGGGCAATAAAGGCACACGGTTTCTACTTTCCAGGATAAGATGATTTTTATCTGCTGAGCTAAATGACTTCAACAGTAGACTGGTTATCTGGATCTAAGGAAAGACATTTGTGAAATTACCAGACAACCGTACACAGTCAAAGGTTTATTTTGTTCATCGCTGTATATGTCAATAATATTCCAGAACAACAAACAAAGCCCCCAACATATAGTATTGTAATTACTTTACTATAGACTACATGACATTTGGCGGTATATTTCAAATATTTCTACCAGTTTAAGAACAAGAAGTAACGTTATATTAATCAATTTATTATTCCATGTCGTTTATGTTGGCCTAATATTGTTTTCTTACAAAATAGAGACACACTAAATACATTAATACACTTTAAAAGAGGAGGCAACTAATCATAGACATAGAAAGTTGATTCTCACTCTAAGCAGACTGACAGTGTGAACTGTTCCAGTTCGCGATAGATATCTATGTTTTTGTCCAAATGTAACTCATCCAAAATTGCACTATAAGGAACGATATTCAAACTTTGATCAATTGAGTATCAATTTTGATTCGGACGATTTAGTAACTTGACAAAGATGTCGCCTCTCAGGATGGATGGAACTCGTTGAGTTCCGTACACCAGATTATCGTTGAGAGCTCGTGTTGAAGTCGAAACACGATGCTACTTGGTTGCCCCTGTGTATAATATGCACGCAACTAATTTGCATAACCATACATTACATACCTATTTAACCTCCTTGTATTTCATCATTTGAACGTGGTGTTATAATTTCCTTTTAACTTGGAACATATCATCGTTTACCCACTATATTCACTTTTCATATCAAATTTTCTCATCTGCTAATCAAACTTCGCGAAGAGCAATGTGACTGATTGTATTTCACGTCAATTAAAAATTATTGCATAGCAAATGATCTGTTGACCTAGTAAGGTTTTTTTCTACGTTAATTGTAGGCTTCTTGAATACGTTATTTCTCTACCTGTGACAGTATACATAACAGTTTGTCAGATTTTCAGATTCGTTTCCTACGTGGAAGATGATTAACCATAACAGCTAACACTAAACATGAAAAAATACAAAGTATGATGGATTTTAATGATATTAAATCAATATTTCATAACATGACGGTATCTTACTTGTTGACTTGCTGCAATTTGTAGTAACAGTATAACAGACCTATGATATTCTTTGGTATCATTCGTGTTCAGAGTAACTGTCCCGGAACACATTTTGGATAGACTATGGTGGTCCTTAGTCTGTAAATGCAAATGAATTATAAATTTCTGAATATATATTTTAGTATATGCTCAGTATCAAATGAATGGTCCAAGAGTACAGTTGAATTTGACTGGTTGAAGGACACTTCCATATCATTCTAGTAAGTTTTAAATGTAATCTAAACTTGATACAATTTTCGAGACCAAAATGCCCCCCCCCCCCCTTAGCCTCCTGCATTGTCCTCTTAATACACAAATCAGATGCATATATAATGCAAACACATTGGAATCAAATTTAACCGTCTAAACTCTAAAGTCATCTGTTGTGTAATTGTTCTTATGATAAAATCTCTAAATCCTTGTTTTGACAACAAGTATGTTTGTCAGGTATGTCTCTTGTTCCTTAATGTTTACACATAAAAGTGACTTCCTTACATACCGCTATAACTTGGAACCGGTAATGTCACACGTGGTATGTAACGGCTAGACAAATTCAATGTCTTCGAAAAGATGCCATGACATTTTTTTGTACAGACACAGGCGTATAACTGATGGTGGCACACTTTGTATGTAATGCACAGCCAATACGTTTAATTGTTTTATAATAAGACTGCAACAAGACGAATTCCCTGCATGAGTTTTATGAGATGTTTAAGTCATTTCATTTCTAGAATTATACCAAGAGGAATGTAAATGCAACAAAACACAAATGATCTTGTAGCTTGTTATTGTTATTATTATTATTAGTTTTCGCAAGAGCAATCTAGCTACAACTTATTGTGAAGTTTAAAAATACTTACCTCAAGAGTCAGGTACTCCTGGGATTCCACCATCCATCTACCTCTTGTGAAATTTAAGTCAAGTTCTTGTTCCCCTGGTTTCCATAAGACTGCCGAGAAATGAACATATATGTACGGTGATCGTTCTATAATATTTTATTGGTTGTGTTTGCATTGTCGGTACCTTTGGTTTATGAATAAGTTCAAACTTAACAAGCTGTTCTTCCAGGTTAGTGAACACATTGGCAAAATATCTTTCCTTTCGTTTGTATTCTTAGTTCAAAAGAATTGCATCATGCTTCGTTGCATGATGTTCATGGTTTTAAATTTCTCTCACCTCTGAGTGTGTCCGATTCACAAGGCCAAAGGGAGTCGTTTGGAAAACACAAAGGTACCAAGCAGTCAATGAATCTGTGTAGAAAGAAACTCCCGTACTTTATCAGTATCACCAAAAAAAAGAATTTTCATCGATGAACTTTGCTGTTTCTGATTAATTACAATTGTTTGCAATTTATCAGATATAAACTGCATTACAAATACATTATGCACGTCAAGCTGCTATGAAATATGATCGTTTTCACTATCATTTATTTTTTTGTATTAATGTTGCGTAAGATAATATCAACATCCAAAATAACCACTATGCATTACGTACATTACCTAATGATTAGTTAACACATCATCTTAGCAGGTATAAAATAAATCAATAGTTGACACATATTTCGCATAGATTTTAAATCCTCGAAGAAAAGTATGAAAAACATTTTCGTTTTCTATTTTAAAACGTAATCTTTGTTAACTTACGAGATTTTCTTCAATTTTTGACATTTTTGTGCATAACAAACTAGCCCGATGACTTGTTCTTGTGTGAATTCGATTTTTGTTTCCGTTCTGATTTGGATTTCCTCTAAAGTAGACAGTGAGGGCACCTGGTTTCCATTTTCCAGAGTTATTCTGTGCTGGTCCGCTTCACGAAATGTATCGAGTACCAGACAGGATAATGGAATCTTGAAGAAGATAGAAACCACATTTGTATGAATTACTTTTGTAAGCGAATGTGTATTGCTTGATGAAACATACCCATAGACTAAGAACATTTTAATTGAATGTTAAGAAGTCACGTTTATTTAATGCAAATATGTCATATTTGTTACGTTTCCCGGACAAAAGTGTAAACATAAGATTTAAATTGCTACTATTCGGAAAGAGAGACCCACGCTAGAAACAATATGAATTCATTAAACCAATGATCTGTTAATGCATGTAATGTAGACATATGTAAAAGAATTGTTGCAACATGAAGTTTTTATAACTATCTTTAGTAGATCCCGATCGATTATATTGTTTTTCATATTTTTGCATTTGCATGATACAATATTTGAATGAACCAATTCACCTTATGCCTTGATGCAATCTCAAGACATTGAATGTTAGCTCTTTGTAGGAGTCTGCTATCAGTACGTCTAAGTGCCATGCCACCGGAGCATACACTTCTCAACATCTTAACATCCTCCTCGGGTTCAACAATCTATTTAGAAATTCAAAATAAGACACCATTGACTCGGAGATTTTAATCCCAGCAGAAATAAGAAGAAAAAAATCTCTTTCACTATTGGTATTTTATTGCCAAGTTGTTTTATTCCAAAGTAGACGATTTCAATGTCGTGGATAGTTAAGCTTGTCGAGTTTTCTTCTTACTGTGAAATACACTAACTACATTGTGAGTAGTAGGGAAGTAGACATTTCAATTACAGAAAAGTCTTAATTGCATAATTAGATAAACTAACAGGAAATGAAGTCAATGTTCTCATCTAACATGGCGTTATATCAACATTATTCTAAGTGAAAAATTGTGCTGTGCTGGGTATTTTATTGCAACCTCACTGTTTTCAAGGTTAGCCTTCATCATTACTAAACACTTGCTACATTTTGTTTTCCACAGAATATGTATTTGATATGAAATATATATGGTACTCGTATGACATAAAACATGATTGACCATCTACTCACACCAGAAGTCAAAGATTCCGTTGAGCTCAGTCGCCATTTGCCAGAGGAAACATCTAACTGAAAGACATATTCCAAAAGTTGCCAGAATACTGCAAAAAAAGAAGTTATGAATCATTTTCGTTCGATAAAGTTTAACATTGTGCTGTCGATTTTTTTTTTATTGATATGAATCGATTATTAAATATATGAAATGTAGTTAAAATATATTCATACATTGATAACAATATTTTTTCTGGTGTTATGGAATATTCTTACCGGTAATACTTCTTGAATTCATGTCTGATTTCAATGTCTCTCCGGTTAGGGACAGAGGTAATACAAATTTACCATGGAATCTAGGATAAAATGAAAAGCAAAATCTACATATATAGTAACAAGATGAATGCAAACGCTTGAAAATTACAGACGTGACGAGGAAGAACACATTTACAAGTTCGACATTTAAACGTTATACAACTTTGAAAAACAAACAAGCCTACAGACACACACCAGTATCTCCATTCTTCAAGCTGCCATCCCCGTCACTGCTAGTCTGGAATTGCCTACAGTCAAGCACTTCGTCTTCGTCGCATTTGCTCTAACAATTCCTCTTTCATTCGCCATACAGATGCTTTGGAAAACACCTTACTTTAAGGGGCCATAGTGCTAGAAGGGTGCGTGAAGCCATTCAGAGAGTCCGCTCCCTTTCCAGATCATCTACTTTGGCAGTGAAGAACAAAAAGGGACGAGATTGCGACAACAAGCTCCCCCTGGTTGTTACTTTCCACCCAAATCTTCCTCCTCTTCAGCAAATCACCTCTAACAACCACAACATTCTCCTCACTTCAGATAGACTCCAACGAGCCGTCCCTGAAAAACCCATCGTCGCCTACAGACGACCCCGCAACCTACGAGACCTTCTTGTGCGTGCTGCTGTTCCACATCTAACTTCTAACCCTATACCCATTCAGCATGGTATTTTCAAATGTGATCGTACTTCGAGATGCACATCTGCAGCCACCACATTGTTGAATCCGATTCCATCACCAGCCACAGCATGCAACTCACACACAAGACAAAGGGTCACATCACTGGCGGTATCCAGTATGTTGGCGAAACCAAAACCACCCTCAAGAAGCGGTTCTATGGTCACAGATTCACAGTCAATACCATGAAGACTGAGACCCCCGTTGGAGAACACTTTAACCTTCCCAACAATACCATTAACGACATGTCCCTACAGGGGATTGAATCCTTAGGTATCCGTCCTGACCTAGTACGAATCAGCAGAGAGAGAGGTTGTGGATGCAACGCCTTCGCACCATTCAACTTCATGTGCTCAACATTCAGGAAGGACATGACTAACTTTTCTTATGGCCCCCCTCCTTCTCCCTTTGTGTCCAACCCCCCCCCCCCAATCACTCCTCTTCTCATAGCTTTCTTCGACCTTTTTTAATTTTTTTCTATACACCTTTCTGTCCTTGTCCTTCTTCAGTTTATTCCCTACCCCCTTCCCTTAATCCGCTCTTAGTCCCTCCACTGTTTATCTCCTACCTCTACTCTTCCCCTGTTGGTTTCTTTCTTTCTTCTCTCCATCCATTGTCTACTAATCCCCTTACACCTATATCTTTGTGTTCGCCATGCTCAATAACCTGTCTGTATTCTGTGCGTGTTTTTGTCCCGTCTGTTACTGTTACTAGTCAATTAGCCTTTGAAGAAGATTTTGCTAGGATCGAAACGTCAGGCTAACTTACTTTTACACATTCTCCTACACAGGCTCTATAGTGGATAAGCAGTTTGCTAACAGTTTTATTTTATTTTAATTTAAAACAACACTCAGATTGAAACAAACTATTAAGGTATTTCAAAAGAGGCAAATTTGTACTCTGAACTAACAGAAATTGAAGTATAACTTGTGAAAAAAAATGCACTACCAATTTTCAAAGAAGTTATTTATATTTACTATTTTGATTAATTCATTTAAATGCATTTATATCTGAACCATTAGTATGCTTATGAACTGTTTACTCACGCTAATGTTTTCAGCTGAAGACACCGTTGCCCATATTGTACCACTCCGATCATGTTTTCCTGGGTAATTTCGTGTTCTGCTTGTGTTATGAATACCAGTTTCCGTATTGATAAGAGAACGGGAAGACTAAGTCCGGATTCCAGGGTTACCTCGTTCTGGCGTGCTACCTTGAAACTGTGGTCTATCTGGAGGCAGGGTATTTCGATCTAAAAATAATAACGGTGAAATGTTAACTTACAAATAATCACGTTTTCCTTATCATATACGTAACTCAAGTTTGTACTTGATGCATCATCTGCATACAGGCACCTTCATTTATTGTGAAATTCAATAGACTGGTTATCTGGATCTAAGGAGAGACATTTTTGAAATTACCAGACAACCGTACACAGTCAAAGGTTTATTTTGTTCATCACGGTATATGTGAAATAATATTCCAAAATAACAAACAAAGCCCCAAAAATACAATACTGTAATTACTTTACTATAGACTAGAACATGACATTCGGCGATATATTTCAAATAATTATACCAGTTTAAGAACAAGAAGTAACGTTATATTAATCAATTTATTATTCCATGTCGTTTATGTTGGCCTAATATTGTGTTCTTACAAAATAGAGACACACTAAATACATTATCACACTATGAAAAAGGAGGCAACTAATCGTAGAAATAGATAGTTGATTCTCACTATTAGCAGACTGACAGTGTGAATAGTACCAGTTCGCGATAGATATATATGTTTTTGTCCAAATGGTACTCATAAAAAATTGCACTCTAACGAACGACATTCAAACTTTCATCAATTGAGTATCAATTTTGATTCAGACAATTTAATAACTTGACAAAGATGTCGCCTCTCAGGATGGATGGAACTCGTTGAGTTCCTTTTCACCAGATTATCGTTGAGAGCTCGTGTTGAATCAAAATACGGTGCTACTTGGTCGGCCGCTTGTATAATATGCACGCAACTAATTTGCATAACCATTCATCATTTGAACGTGGTGTTATAATTTCCTTTTAACTTGGAACATATCATCGTTTACCCACTATATTCACTTTTCATATCAAATTTCCTCATCTGCTAATCAAACTTCGCGAAGAGCAATTTGACTGATTGTATTTCACGTCACTTAAAAATTATTGCATAGCAAATGATCTGTTGACCTAGTAAGGTTTTTTTCTACGTTAATTGTAGGCTTCTTGAATACGTTATTTCTCTACCTGTGACAGTATACATAACAGTTTGTCAGATTTTCAGATTCGTTTCCTACGTGGAAGATGAATAACTATAACAGCTAACACTAAACATAAAAAAATAAAAAGTATGATGGATTTTTATGATATTAAATCAATATTTCATAACATGACGGAATCTTACTTGTTGACTTGCTGCAATTTGTAGTAACAGTATAACAGACCTATGATATTCTTTGGTATCATTCGTGTTCAGAGTAACTGTCCCCGAACACATTTGGGATAGACTATGGTGGTCCTTAGTCTGTAAATGCAAATGAATTATACATTTCTGAATATATATTTTAGTATATGCGCAGTATCAAATGAATGGTCCAAGAGTACAGTTGAATTTGACTGATTGAAGGACACTTCCATATCATTCTAGTAAGTTTTAAATGTAATCTAAACTTGATATCATTTTCGAGACCAA
>JAIPMN010015824.1:0-24545 GCA_020650975.1 Apostichopus californicus
TGAAATATGAATACAAATATTGAAAAGGTTATTCTTACACGGGTAGGAGGGTATTGAAATGCGGGGTCCAGTTTAATGAAAAATAAAGGAATGATTTAACTTACAGTTTAGTTGCTCACCGGTGGCCACTTTGCACTCACACACACACACACAACACAAACAAATATACAATATAAATAAAGGCACAGAAGGTAAAATAAATACAAGTCCATTGGGTCGACCGAAGGGAAATTGATTGTTCTGCAGGCTGTCAAGGTAGAGTCCAATCCAGGCGAGATAGAGAAGAATCCAGGGAAATAGAATATAATCCAGGCAAGATAGAATAGAATCCAGGCAAGATATATGAGGTAAAGTTAGCGTCCTCCAATAATAATGGTTATAGATCCTTCCATGTGATGGCAATGGAGAGTGAATATATTTTATAGTGTTGAAAAGTTCCTGTAATAGCCGAGAGCTATAGGCTTCTGGGCAGGCGCGTAGCCAAGGGCGGTGTTTTGGGTGTTCAAGTGCCCAAGTGCCCCAAAAAATATATGCAGAAAACACCAGTGACTTGGAGAGATACGCTAGTGATAATTATCGCACCCTCCTCCGGGCCTCACTAATGGGATTTTAGCTTTACTTTTAGTGAGACTCCAAGAGAACCGTGATACCAAATATGCCAAAATCAATGATGTGAGAGTACCGTTAACTCTTTGGGTTCCCAGTTTGCTTGTCAACATCATACTTCTACAGTCCAAACGAAGGGGAACTCTATAGGTCCGCAATTCCCTTGATCTTTTTATCTCTGATTCCCCAAATTATCCTTCTTACAGTTCAAACCTTTGAGTTGAGGTTGAACCTAGTTGCTTGTAAATTATATATATTGAGAAAGGTATCTCTTCAGGTTCGCATTTTCCTTGCATCAATAATTGAGTCTATATATTACATTTTTCTGATGTGAATAGAATTATTCCACAAAATAATTATCAATATTCTTTTGCATGATTTGAGCTCAAACATTGCACCATTTTGCATCTAGAGGCCTTAAAATTCCATTTATTCGCCAAAGGGGAGGGGGACACCCTTTCCCCTTAGACCCCTCCCCCATGTCAGTCTCCAGCAAAACACCCCCCATGAACAAATCCTGGCTACGCGCCTGCTTCTGGGAGATTCCAATTACAGTAGACTTCTTTAATGTAATTGAAATTCAGCAGGAACAGATTCAGGTATATGATATAAAAACTTTAAACTTGGTATTTATTTCTCCTACAACATTACTAAATTCTATGTCCTCATGGCTTGGGGGGTTAAGGTGCTCTGCAGCCACATGGCATACCCAGCATTTTCTTTGTCTAAGTAAAGGGAGGGGCCAAATTGGAGTATGACTTTGAAATGCCAGATCTACCAGGCTTAATACAGTAATGCAGTAATGATGAGAAGTAATTCTAATGACACTGCTAACAATTAATACACACTTTAAAATGTTTGCCTGTCACTGACATATACACCTGAAATACCATAAGATATACTGAAACTGAAATTCCACTAAATTACTAAGAGAAAAGCAAGAAAAATACTGCCAGTAAAACCAACTTGAATAACTTAGTTGACCCTGGTTTCTATAGGGTCAAATACACCACTTAGTCAGCCACACACTGCAGAACTGAGAAGGATTCTAAAATTAGATTCACCTTCAAAACCTCAAACACCCCACTCGTACTACCAAAAATACTTGTTAATTCAAGGTTTCGCACTAACGAAGAATCAGCTGACTCTCAAGGTTCACACGAAGCTCTTTTAGATGCTCTTATACTAGCTGCACTATGAGTCCATTAAAACTCGTGCACAGAAAATAGATGCATTTTGAGAACGAGACGTCCAGGCCGAATATAAAATATTCAAAGGCTACTACTGATGAAGCTCCTCCTATAAAGGTTGAGAGCAGAAACCGGTCTAGTTGGTCATAAGAACCTACACTAGTCTCTCCTACTATTAACAGTACACTCAATTCACCTAATAGGTGCAATTATGTTTCACCATGAGGAACATGCTATAAGCTCATGTTCCTCAGGTTCTTGGCGACTACGTTGCGTTAGATAGTGTAAAACCGCCTACACCCCCCTTTCACTTTGACGTCATACCATACTGCTTTTGGTGAACAGCGCCGTCAGCATCAAAGTAGACAACGGCATCAAATGAGACAACGGCATCAAAGTAGACAACAACGTTAAAGGAGGCAACGGCATCAGAGGAGAAAACAACATTGAAGTAGACAACAACAGCATTAAATGAGGCAACGGCATCAAGGGAGACAACAACATTAAAGGAGACAACGGCATTAAGGGAGACAACGGCATTGAAGTAGACAACAACATTAAAGTAGACAATGGCATTAAAGGAGGCAACGGCATCAACGGAGACAACAACATTAAAGTAGACAACAACATCAAATAAGACAACATAAAAGTAAACAACAACATTAAATTAGACAACAGCATCGAAGGAGACAACATCAAAGGAGACAACAAAATACATAGCCCTTTTGGCGTTCCATAAGTTAGCAGTTGTGGCCTTTTTCTTTGACAGTACATTCCGATATTTTTAGGCTTACAGTTTCGGTCACTCTCATTGTAAAGTTTTCTTGTTTACGTATTATATATTATACCATGTACCTAGTTAGCTATGCATATAGCTTAGATAAATTTGCTTACCACGTACGAACAACACCAGCCAGACTACTGGATTTAATCGGCAAATCAAATTAACTCGGGCGCATAGTTCTACCATTCTGAAAGGTAACTTTTGCACTGACTGGATGTAACATTTTGACTCTGGTTTTTTCTTCTGTTTGCAAAGTTTTGAATTTGGTTTGGATCTCTCTTTTTTTCATTTCACGAGTACAGACTGTATAGTCATAAGTCCGTTACCAACTTTGTGATGTAACTGTAACAGTGTAAGTTAGGCTTAGCATAAACTCTGTGACATGTAGCGTTCAGTATTAATAGTAATGAAAATTTTAGGCTGATCGTTCGACTTCACGAATCACGTAATGTAAGTTACGCATAGGCACAACCCGTATTGTGTTATTTACACAGACGGCCAATAGTATGGGTTCAAATAACACGAAACCTAAAAAGGTCGATGCTGCTAGTGCTACACTATGCCATTCGGAAATTTGTGTGGTTGGCTTGATATTCAATTCAGGCCTAGCCCCATGGCGAGATATTAGTACTTCATAGTTTACTTTTTAGAAGCCTAACCATTAAGACCTAACAAAAAATGTTACTAGGCACTAGTCAGTAGTCTGTGCATATGATCCCATTTTCTCAGCGTGAATCGTTTATCTTGCCATTAGGCCCTAGGTCTAACATAAGGCCTGATATAACTAAAGAATTATAGGAAAGTTCAATAAAATTGTGTTGGTAGGCTTTACTGTGGGTATCCATGGTTAACAATCTTATCTATATTGCACAACAAAATGAGCAGCTGATAATTGCTGAAAGATGACTCTTTTGGTACTATATACATTTGTAGCCAGGTCTAGTCTGATTTATGTCTGACTAGGTAGCTTTCTGGCTCAAAAAAGCATTTTGGCCTGATTCTGCCGAAGCAAGGAATGAACCTTTAACGATATAAAAAAAGACAAGAGGACAAGTTTCAATCATTTTAACTATGTAAATAGGTTTTTTCAGCAATGAAGTTGCTCTGTCATTACATGTACATGTTAGTACAGTAAGAGAGTTTGTCACAATTATTTTATTTCATGTCTAATTCCTATGACAAATGTGAATAGATTATGGTGTGGTTGTTAATTGTTACCAACATTGCTAGACCAATGATGTTCTCTTGACTGTACAGTACTTGACTGAAATTTGATGTGTTTGTTGGCTTATACGATACTACGTATGAAATTTGCCAAAAAAAGAAAAAAAAAGGAGAGAAACCTAGTATTTAAATTGCACTTTATCCTTTGAACGATAGGCAAAGACACACCACCTTGTAATTCTCTAAATGCCTGTTTGTTCTCTATGACACTTGGACAGAAAGTAACTCCATCACATAAATAGAAAACAATGTCATTGGATCAACTGGGAAATTCCATTTGTGATAGAAGTACTGATGTAATTAAACCACAAATAATTGCACTGATTCTGCAAAAGCTGTTTAACATTTGTAAGAATCAACCATGCATAATACTTTATTACAATAATTTTCTGCCAGTTTTTGGTAGCTGACGTTTGAAAATGTGGGTGGGTAGCTCCTAAAGTTTGTATTGTAAAATAAAAATTCTGTAGTGTAAATCTCTTTCTGCATTCCCTTATAAACATGCATAGTTTCTCACAGTTTAATCCATCGTGTTGAAATGTAAGACCATATAAATAAGACAACTAGTCTTGGTCGCAGTTAAGAATGCAGAAGGGATCTGATTCTGCAAGGAGGATCATTTTGAAAACCAACCAGATGGGATTGTACAATGCACAAGCCTGTGTACATTTGAGATACTGTATGTGCAGTGCAGTATTTCACCACCAGAAATTTTGGCATGGTTTCAAGAGGTACCCAACTCTGTTTATTTTTAGTAACTTATAAAGTGCACGATATCTACAAAGAAAAAATGCATTCAGCGACGCTGTACAATAAAATAGTATTAAGTACATACAGATACAGTCAAGAAATGCCTAAATAAAATGCTTTCTTAAAGAGGTGAGTGTTTAATTCATGCTTGAATCGTTCAAAACTACAGTATGAATATTTCTAAGAAAATCAGGTAAGCTATTCCAAGTCATGGGGGCTTCGACTGGAAACGATCTGTCTTTAAATGTTTTATGTTTAGTTACTGGAATAACAAGTACAATGCCCAAGTCAGTACTGTAGATGAAGAACGTAAACCTGGACGAGCTTTGCGAATAGTGATAAGTTCTGTTAAATAAGGAGGACCCAGATCATGAAGACATTTGAAGACGAACGTTGCAGTTTTATATTGAATTTGAGCTTTGATTGGGAGCCAATGAAGTGAGTGGAGAGTAGGAAGTACTATCGAACTTGCTTTTACCCAAAACCAGCTTTGCAGTCATGTTCTGCACACGTTTCAACTTTTTGATATCACAATCAGGAAGATCATAATATATATATTTGAATAGTCAAGGTGAGATAGGACGAGAGATGAAGCGAGCGTTTTGTGCATGTCTACGGTTAAGTATGTACAGTAGTTTACAGATGCTCTTAATCCTGCTGAGATTGAAGAGTGCAGTTTTACATTCTGTTCACGGAAGGATAGTGTTTCATCCTAATACACTCCTTAGTATTTGATTTTTTTACTATTAAAGCTACCACTCACAGCTATGGAATCAGTGTTGCATTTTTGTAGTTGTTGTTTATTTCCGAATAAAATAAACTCTGTTTTTTCCGGATTGAGTTTCAATTTGAGTTCCTCCAAAGGTGAACTTCAGACAAGCAGCTTTCAAGATTTGAGATTGCATGTCCTTCATTAGATTGCTGTGGTATAAATGACTTATTGAAAACGATTAAAACTACATATGGTAAAGTTGTGACTGATATAGTCCTCGTTTAGAGTAGTAACCATATTGCTGATGTATCAGTGCCATGTTTCAATTACAGTTTACTTAGTAACCTGTATGTATGTACAGTAACCAAATGCGATAAGGCTGTTATCTTCCAAATTTATACTACTGTATTGTGTGTACAAATTACTAACTGTATGCTCTTTGGTCTCCATGTCAGCGATGGTTTGCCACTTTCCAGATTGCAATAAAGGGGTGGGTATGAATACATATGTGTATGATGTACCAGTATCATGATAAAGTTTAATAGTAGTTTAGACTTGTGTTGTTATGCACTTAAAGTACTGTACTGATTTAGTATATAGATGCTGTACTGTATGTTCTGATTCAATTGTATGCATTCTGTACAGTACACCTGATCCTGCAGAACTTCTTAATCACTTTTTTCACGATTTTCCATTTTGCAAACAGTACGCAAGCTTATCACAAGATGCAAAAGTACAGCTTTTGTTGTTGTTGTTAACAGTTTAGTATTTATTTGTTTTAATTTTGGCAGACATCATATTTCTACTGTACATTGATTGCAATGTTTAAGAAATTCAGATTTGGATGTTTTATTTCAATGTCTCCAAAGTTATGGAAGAGGGTCACAGATCATGACACCAATGGGTATTAAGTTACAATGCAATCTGAATTTGATGTAAACAATTAGTCTCCACTGTACAAAGGGACCTAATTTTGGTCCACGCCTTCAACCTGACCACCATAAAAAATTTGCCCTGGTTTTCTTGTTGTCCGAGTATTTGTGCTGTATCATCTTTTTTAAACAAATTAACACAGACTTTAATTTCCACTGGTAATGAGAAAGCAGATAACATAATGTACAGTACAGTACTGACAGGTAAGATAAATGTTGGTTTGGCTAGGTAACAAAATCCAGGGAAATCGTTACAGATGTTGAGTCTACTATTAATGTACTTAAATCAAAACACTTGATTGTATGCCTACAGTAGCTTAAAGTCTTCAAGTGATTTCAATGTTAAATCCACCACAAACTGTGTACTAGTTACACTTCAGCTTACGTAAAGTAGGTAAATAAAGAAGGCATTCAGTTTCTGGTGGTCATGATCCAATAAGAAGATTAATATGTTTACTCTACAAACAAACTTATTTGGTAGATAATTTGCTCTCTTCCTGCAATTTTGATTTGGTTCTAATGAGTATTTGTACAAGGGGGTTAAGACAGACTGTCCTGCACATATCAGGTACCCTGGGAGGCTATCACTGACTGTTTGTTTTCTTCTGTCATTGAAGTGTCAGAAGGTCTTTGTGCAATCAAATTGATCATAAGAAGCAGAATTGTCTTTAAAAAGCAGGAATAATATGTGAAAATTGTTTTGCGTTGTACTAAATATGAAATTGAAGACCCACAAATTTGTACATGTACTGTACATACAGACTTTTCAAGCGTACACATCTCCGTACTGTACAGTGTACGGATGTACCTACAGGTCTCCTACTGTATAGTGTACATACTTATAGGTCATTCTTTGTTGTCTCCATGGATTCAATACATGTGTTATTGCACAACCAAAATTTCTGTTTGGACTTACCTAGTGGTAAAACCTGGTGTTTGAGCGACAACCAGAGAAAGTCCTTAAAAGTTTACCCTGGAAACTTGAACAATTTACTTTGGTTTTTGAAGTGCAAAACCAAAACGACATAGTAATAGTATTTAGGTAATCCGAACAAAAAATGAAATTATTTTCTTGAATAATATAAATTAATTACATGTAGATTAAGTAGTCTTACACAATGGAATGTATACTGTACATACATAGGTATGTCCTAATTATTCTACTGAAGCTATGCTTAACTGAAGCAAAAACATAGAACACTTCCAAGTTTCAGTTTCAGAAGAGCTGTGAATTGCATATTAATTTATGATATTTCAAATGTATTGACTATTAACTTGTTATTAGTTTCTAATCAAATACAATTGTTAACTGTTCTGAGTTGGATGTTAATCATGATTGAACTGATGAACAATACTGGATGCCATTTTATAATTATTTGGTATTAATTTTGGTATTTATAATATATTTGCAAACATTTTAGTGTCTTGCAAATAATTGTCTATGTCAGTAAGTACTTTAACTGGGTATTAGATCTAACTGTATGTCAATAATTCTGTGTAGTTTGAAGTGAAAATTTTATTTCACTCAAAATCAACACTGTGAAGGAAACAGCTGAGTACTAAGTGATATGCGAGAACTGATTTACACTGCACACTCATTTAACTTGGCTTTCCTTTCTTTGTAGGTTTAGTTTTGATTGCCATGGTAACAAGGCTTCCTTTGAAGCTTAACAGAGACAGATGAGGAAATGCTTTTCATGGACACGTAATTTAAAGCTGACAATTCCAGACAGTCTAGCACTTTCACTTGAACCAGGAAACCAGGAAGTGCCAATGTTAGATAGTACTGTAAGGGAGGTAAGGTATCGAAATGTCATCATAGGTAAAAAACAGAGTCAGTAGTGTGCAAAGAAACAGACATTGAGAGGAGGAGATAAAAACCAACAAAACCAAGAAAAAAAAAACACAAACTGAAACTGAGAAGGTGCGATGAAGATAAACCTAAAGCCGTCAAACAGCAGTACCAACCTCGCAAGCCAGGGAGGGGAGAGCACCAGCGAGTTCCACTCCTGGCACGATAGGAGGGGGTCATGGTTGGCATACATTCTTGGCGTCTATCTCCTGCAACTGATATATCTAAGCTTGCCTTTCCTGAGTGTGGCCTCAGTATGGACCCTCACTGTGGTGACTCATAATGTGGTAAGTTCATATTTATAGTAGTTTAGTAACTTACAGTGGTACGGAAAACTTGTTATTTTTTATTCTTGCTTGCAAGCATCAAACAGTTCTGCTGCAGTAATGACGTTGGCCTAGAATATTTCATTACTGAATATCATAGCAGATTCTGAATAGTATTATGCAGACTACTATAAACACACACAAATGGACACCTCTCATGGTGACCTAAATTACCTCTTTCACT
Source organism: Apostichopus californicus (assembly GCA_020650975.1). Classification (NCBI taxonomy): domain Eukaryota; kingdom Metazoa; phylum Echinodermata; class Holothuroidea; order Aspidochirotida; family Stichopodidae; genus Apostichopus; species Apostichopus californicus. Next base: position 8,561 of record JAIPMN010015824.1, read on the forward strand.
TTTGACAAAGTCCTTACAATCACAATATTTTGATGCTAAAGGTACTACTTGGCAACAGGAGATAGCGCTCTTGCAAGGAAAAGAGTATAAATTAAGTTTTGCATTATAACAATTCAAAGGACTATACTCTTTTGTGCTTTGAAATGGGGAGAAAGTTTAGCTTCTGCTGTTGGCAAGGAAAACCAAATCCAAACATTAATTCCTGCCTTGCTGAGGTAATCACGTGACAGGTTACTTTATTGCCTAACCTCAACCTAGAAGTCTACCCAGGTTTCTAGGTTGATTTAGTGATCATGTGGCAAAATCTTGTATCTGTCTGTCTGTCTGGGGTCACTAACAGCAATTTGTCATTCTGCCATCCAAAGTGCCTACATTGGACAGTATTTTGAAGTGAATTTTGTTTTCAAATTTAATTTACTGTATGTCAAACATTGATAACCATCTCAACTTTAGATAGAGGCTTGATACAGTTGTAGTGGAGAAAGGTTGGGAGGTACTGGTACTGGAATGTGGATGTATTGTACAATACTTTATGCAATGAAAACAGTTGTTGCACAATTATTAAACCATGTACTGTAAAGACAGTAGCAGATTTTGTGCATAGAACCACATTTTGCAGTGCTTTACTGGAAACAATGTTTTTGAATCCCAAATTAACTATAGAACGTGTCAAAGCTAGCTTATCCACTGCAGGGCACTTCCTTACAGTAACAAATGCTATATAACACTCAGCACCTCATGACCTGGTCATGACCCACTTCCTCTTCCTGTCTAATTTTGACAATATTTATTGATTGATGACAGATGACCATGTGGGAATTGGATCTAGGCTGCCCTTTATACTTCATAGAGTACATAGACCTGTCTGCAAATTGTTTTATTTTATTTCTTTTGCTTTTCTTTTTGGAGATAATGTATCTAGCCCTCCACCATGCCAAGGGTTCAATCTGGACGGATAGTCAAGGTGTGGAACGGTACCAGACCCAATGGGAACAGATGGACAATGGCGAACAGTACACAGCCAATAGAAAATTCTACACTGTTGTACCTATAGTAGTGTGAGTATAAATGAATGGTTGGATTTGGTTTGTTTTCTACCATATGAAATACATTTTTAACGAATCTTCAACATAATTGACAACCTTGGAGTGAGTTGGAAGAAACTGTAAATTCAGAGAATAAATTGCAACTTTAACGTCCGTGAAGATATGGCTCTGCTGTACTTAAAGCATCTATAATTACACTAGCTTTAAAACTGTGGCTCCAAGATTACCAAATCAAATCATAGAAAATTAAAATAAAAAGCAAATCATCTATAATTACGCTACCTTTAAAACTGTGGCTCCAAGGTTACCAATATCAAACCGTAGAAAATGAAAATAAAAAGCAAATCATCTATAATTACGCTGCCTTAACTGTGGCTCTCCATGTTTACCAAATCAAATCGTAGAAAATTAAAATAAAAAGCAAATTGCAGATATGTTATCTGTAAAAAACAACATTGTTCTTTTATTTATTTATTTCTGTCATGATGTAATCTCTCCAAAGTCTCCCGTACAACAGTAGGGAATGACCAAATAGAACTTCATTGCAAGTTAGTGGAACTCAAAATTTTAACCTTCAACTTGTTCCCTCGGTTGGGTATTTGAGAGTTTTGATAGAATAGTCAGTACTCAGGAAAAGCAAGATTCAAGTTGTTTGATTTTTGTATCCCATCTCTATCTTGGTTGACTTCTCTGAAGAAGTACAGTAGGTCTGTACCCTATATGTGCTAAAGAAGGAGGAAGTAGGTACAGTATACATGTACAGTAATAGTAATGTTCAATAACATAAAAAATATAGATCAATGAGTATTATACAACACCTAATTATATTCCGGCCATTTGATTGGTCAATTGCTCGTCGATTGCATGCAAAATCCGCTCTATTGCACTCTATGAAATAGAACCATGGGTTATACTTTTTTGATAGCACTTTTTTCAATGGTAAGAGAGCAGAGAAACCTGTCTGTTCAAAACAATCTGTTGCATGAGTGCATTTTACATCCAATTATATCCAAATTTGAAGGTGTTGCATTCGTTGAAAGATGTAATTTGTTCCATTCAACTCCGCTGCGCCTCGTTGAATGGAACATTCCATCTTTCAACTCATGAAATATTTGCACTATTGCACTCATAACCATTCATTATTTGTATAATGTCAAGCTGTCTGGGAAATTTTAGACAATGGAAAAGGGCAATGAACTTTATGGATATTACAGTGGTCAAACTGGTGATCTATGGGGTACAAGTCCGCTATTCAGCCCTCAGTTGATGGTGATCCTATTAAAGACATTTCAGTCAGAAGCCACAATACCTTGCATACCGTGTAAAAAAACAAAATAATTTGGATAGCACACAGTTTTATTAGATACAACCCAGAAACGGGAACAGAAGGGATTAACCCAGAGGTCACTTGTTCGATTCCCATTCTAGCCATAAATTTCTTTGCTCTAAGCTTCCATCATATAATAAAATATGGGGACATTGTTACAGTAGAAAAAGCAGAGTCTGCTGGCAAATAAAATTAAGATTGAAGATGATTGAACCTGTTAGATTGGTACGAATAAACTCACAATATGGCTACTGTATACGCTCAACCAACCTTACAGTTAGATTCACAACATTTTGCCACTGGGACAGTTCTTCATAACAATAACTCTAGTGTTAAATCACATGCAAAGAGCAACTTGCAAAAATTTAAAATTTTTCCCAATTTTAGTAGTGATCCAAAATGACTAATCATGCTAATAAAGTACCATGACTATCAAATATCACTGAAAGATTAAATCAAGTTTAAAAACTGACACAGCTGCTTTTAAAAACTGTTTATGGTGTTAGCAGCTAAAAACCACCCACCATGCAGTGTTGCACATGTATGTATATTTTAACAGTACTACATGTACACATAATTTTAGGTTTATATATGTTCAGTATTTATTTGTATTTGTCATAACAGATAGATAGCTTCATACCTCAAGATATAAAGTGTTTGCAGTAACTGTATAAAATAACTGGCCTACAGGTAAACATATATATTGTACTGTACAACAGTTTGACAGCACTTACTTAAAGTGTAAACAAACAGTATACATACTGTACATGTCCAGTATACAGCATGTGTGTCAGTTGTAGGGTATATTGAATCTTGTGAAAGATGTCAAAGTCATTAAGTAATTTCATGTTATGGTCAAGTGATCAAGCTGAATGAACCATTTTGTGTGCTCAAGAATAAATACTTCATGGCTGTAGGACTGGACAATGTATGGTTAGCTCATTTGTGAGTCTGGTGAGTAAATTACTGGTCTTACTACATGCTTATACACACTATATGCTACCAACTGCTTTAACTAGATTTTTGCTGTGAGATATATTTTAATTTCTAGTGCCATATTATTGGCTGTGACAGTTTTTGGTTCAGGTCGGTGAGTCACATGAAAAACCCAGCTCTATAAATTATCGACAGACAGCAATATTGATCAGTCAAGTACTGTAGACAAAATGTGTCGACAGACTTAATTGATGTAACATATACATCTTAAATCACTCGTCGCTATAACTTGTCAAAAGAAAAAGGAAGAACAGAATATTCAAAGCACTAGCTTCAGATGCATTGAGTTTTGTTATGACATTACCTAACCTTTCTCTGCATGGTATTTCATCCATAAGTAAGTACTAATTTACTAGCAAATAGAATGTCAGGGGGAGGGGGGTGTGAGGTGTATCTTCATTTGAAACTTTTGGTATATGGAAATCAAAGACATGATAAAGGGAATTAGGGGAAAATTGTAGCAAAAAATATGCAGAAACCTCTACATTGCTACACAAAAATGTCATCTCCAGATTATTGGTTGTACAAAGCAGTATTCGAATCAGCCAGTATTGCATCACAAAATGAGACGCACTTCTCCGCACTTGTGATACAATTCTCAACATGTACTGTATATTGCCAATTTATTCAGTAATTGCAAGTGAGTTAAAACTGAAATGCCTAGTACTCGCTCACAACTTTATGAACCCCTTTTGTAAGTTACCATTAATAATTACCCAAATGCAAGTTTATTCAGGACTATGTTTTATTCAAAGTTAAAATAATTTTCCCTTTTTCGCCAACCTCTATCAGCAAATTGGCACAACCCTGGCCAGTTCTAATCCATTCCTATGACAGTATGTAACAACTCTTTACTCAATGACGATTATAAAACATGACTTTCAGTACATATGAAGTAGTTTACAGTTGAAAAATAGGGCACTAAATTGAATGCTGGTACAATGTATTATACCAAAGAAATTTTATGAAAGTAATGATATTAATAATACATATTAAGTTGCAGATAGGACTTAAGACTATAACCACCATGCAACAGGGATCTGATTACATTGCACACATACATATTGCATTGTATACATACTGTACGTACATACTACAGTAAAGTGAGAATGTCAGATCAGAGTCTGTGTACTGTAATGACCTTAAATCACCATTCTGGCTGTTTTAACAAATTGTAATGCCCGTTCAAAAGGGCAAACAGCTTACTGGGCTCCCTGGTTCTACACTGGGACTTTGCCCTCACTCTTTAACCCCTCTAACTGTTTTAACCCGAGGTGGTAGTGAGAAACTTATCCTTAACTAAAAACCTTAAACTAAAATATCAATAAACTAATAAACAAAAGAAAAAGTCCACCAAATTGAAGCAATACAGGCACCTAATGAAGATTAAAGTCAGCTGTGTAGTCTTTCCTTCTCTGTCTGTACCTGTGGAATCCAGTCTTAAAGGTGATTACTTAAAGGCATTGAAGACTCGCCCCAAACCGCGTGCGACCATCTGAAAAAGTTTACTTTCTGTTGCTTGCAAGTGACGTTTTGTTCGTGTCGCTACAAAATGCAGACAGTAATGAAATGTGATACCTTGTTATCTTTAGCTGGACCTGAGATGTCCATCGCTGCTATGTACACTGTGTTGTGGGTATTGACCGTAGCTGTATGTATTGACTGTACACTAGTGTCTAATAACTGACGGTAGCAAGCTGTGTGTTTTCTGGGATCGATGGTGGTGTCTACACTTCTGTTACACCTCATTCGAAACTAGGTCAGATTACCGGCTTTAGACGTTTCATTGTGCGCGAGTCTTTACACCATTTAATATGAAGTATTCAAGAGCACATTATAAAATACCTTTCGTATAAAACTTTTACTCTGTTGGAAAAAAGAGTTGAATTTATCTACATGAGAAGCAGAAGGTGATGCTACCAGTTTGCATTTAATACTTCTTTCAAGCAAGCAAAATATCATAAAAGGAGAGGGATTCCTCTCTCCTAAGATTCTTAATTTCTCTTAAGCTTTGGGTTTTAACATTCTTTCTGGCTAAGCTCTGATGCAACAGGGAGTTGTTAATGAGGAGATCTAACCGTTGTTAACCCATTGAAGTACAGTAGCTCTGTATTTAAACTGCACGCCCTGCTTAGATAACCTTATGTACTTGGTGACATAGTGGGAAATACCCAATTTCAAAGCACCCTTAGATTTGAGTGCAGAAACACAGCTCACTTCAAAGGCCCCCCCCCCCCTGCTCAATCCCTAAGGGCATGATTAGATTGCACTCAGAATGTGTAGGGAGTGCAACAAGGGCTTCGGTCAGGGAGTTGTTCCATAACAACTCCCTGCTTCGGTGTAGGATTTTATTGCCAAAACTAGGTGATTCCAGCGGTTGTTTCTCTTCCCAAACAACTCCCTGGATGCAACTGTCCTTCCTTGTAAAGTAGCTTTGCTAAAGTAGCTTGTAAAGTGCAATCCAATTGAGAGCGTGGTGGCCAATTGGTTAAGGTGACGAACTCGTGATCCAAGGATTGCTGGTGCGATTCCTGCCTAGTTCATTACGTTGTGTCCTCGGGGAAGGTAACTTGTCATTGGGCGCAGTATATAACTGCTGCTGACTGGAGGGATTGTCTTTGGGACAGGTTATCATTGACCAGGGGTAATATAACGTCTGTAAAGCACTTTGAGACCTATCGCTGGTATAAAACGCTATATTAAAAAAAAAAAAAAGCTTTTACAGAAATTAATAAATTTGTGAAAGTCTACTAAATGAAGAATTATTTTCATTTTCATACATATATACATTACAAGTAGCCTTTTAACTTGCTTTTCAACTAATATACTGTAAGTAAACAAAGTTTGAAGTTCTTGAAACATTTGGTTGAAAACTCAGTAGAAAAGCGATAACTGTAGCTTTGAATTTGACTTATAGACACAGTTTGACAGGCTCTAATTACTGTTAAGGACTCCCTCCATGTGAATGGAATATTGATTGTAATAGGTGTGAACTACAAGTGACAAAGGAATTTCTAGAAAAGCCTCACCTATCTGACCTTGACAATCACTCCTCAAAACAATTTTGCAAGCTGTGTTATTAATACAAGAATCTTCCACTGTCCATGAAATTATCAATTCCACAGTTCTTAATTCTTGTTACTGTTAAACTATTTTCAGATGGTATTTGTAGGTCAAGTTGAAACATTGCCAAAGGAAAGACACAAATCGAGGGGAGGAGGTTTCTGAAAGTCTGTTTTGTTGAACACCCTGTAGAAGTTACTATCTGTACATTTATGGAACAAGAGGGTGTTAATACTAGAGCTCTCCAAATGATGCATTAAAAGTGTTTTATTTTATCATGCATCAATACCACTAAGTGTAATAATTCTATTAAATGCCCTCACCTTTTCTGACCTGCACAAAACCCTCCAGTCAAACAGCAAAAATTCAGCAAATCTCAAAAAAATATCCATGCCACAAGAAATTACTATACACACAGTTGTGCAACGTCAAATGCATTAAAAGCTCTCCAATGGTGCTGAGTTATTTAATTGCACAGCTGTATTATAACCATAGGCGTAGGAGGTGGGGGGTGGGGGGGGGGGGGCTGGAGCCCCTCCAACCAAAAAATGTGAAAATTCGGGCAATGTGCTGAGAATTTTTCGGCCACCTACTGAAAGAAAAAAAATTGCAATTTTTTTTTTCAATGGTTAAACTGATATTATTATGATCATTATTATTGTAATGACTTCCCCAATAATGATAACCAATGAGGAAGGGGAATAAAACGGCAAATGATTGTATGTTATTGGCATGCGATGTAATAACCGATGCATGCCTATATGATATGCACATTAACTTGTTGAACGTGCGTGGAGCACGCGAAAAAATTTGGTTATATTTTTGGGTCAAGTCGTTACAGTCCCCCCAAATCAAATTGGGCTCTTACGCCTATGATTATAACTGTACAACTTATATATTTATATTTGTGGATCAATCAATGCGGTTGATTGTAACCGTACAGTATTTGGTCCACTGGGCCTAGAATTTCACAATTTATTAATTTAAGCCACTTGATAAAATTCTATTAAAAAATGTCTGATAAATCTTCTGGCTAAAAATCAAGTTTCCACCAGCATTTGACTGACTTACAACACAGATCAATTACTGCTCAGGTTTATGAGAGCAGGCGTATAATATTTGCTGTCGATGTGTTCTAAGGTACTGACATCATGCCAATTCTTTGACTGACCATACTTAACAGACTGACGTGTTTATATACTGTATGTCCTCAAATGTCTACTGAAAAAAAAAAGGCTACTGCCTTTTCTTGCATCTAGCAAATTTTTAGCAAATTCTACTGCCATGTAGCCAGTCAATAGCCTGAATTTCCAGGTCTGCGTAGTTTCGTGTAGATAATGTAAACTTCAGTCATCCCAAAAGTGAAAAAAAAATTAGATAAAACAGGAAAAGAAGAAAATCCTGATCAACACTTGCCTCAAAAGATAGTTTAGCGAGTAGAACTGCTGAATTCTACAAGCTGCCTAATAATTGGTAGTGTGCTATACTACTTCACACATCCCTGCTCCTTTTCTCAGGGACTGCCTTCTTTAGACACATCATCTGATCCGCCAGTGAATCAAAATAGTCCACTTTTCTTGGTGGAGAAGTTTCGTTTAATGTTGACCAATGTGCAACTGATTTAACCATGTGATATCTGAATATTGTCACATTTGTTTCTCTCAGTTTTTCAACCTTATTTTTTTCCTGCTAAATCTTCATGATGAACGCATGCATTATGTAACCTAATTCATGTACAGTAGTACACAGTTAGATTTAAAATATGTAAACTGTTACAGTGAGATATTTACATACATGTATACAGGCCTGTACTAATTGTAGCTGTACATCAATCCCTGGTTCATGATACTGTACAGTTTATTTGATCAATTTTTTTTCTCTGCCAGATAGATTTAATAGTAAGTTTACTGGTATAAGTTACTGTACAAATGTACAGTTAAAGGAATAACAAAAGCAGGGTTCAAAGACAATTTATATTATTCAGTTACCTCAAAACTCTAATATTCGATTTTTAAGTGAACCGCTTTCTGTTTGACTGAATACGCTTTGAAAATTGACTCCTAAGGCCTCACCACAATACACAGTGAGCCGCCATTGATTACGTAATAGACTTGAAATTCCATATCGATGACGTCAGAGAGGAACAAGTCAATCGGGCAGTAGCGCTTTCTCTGTTAAAACGCTGTACTAAAGCACAATCAGTAAACGACAATTTAGAATTTCTCAACAAAAACGAAATAAATCAAAGAAGATTCAATGGCAGGGCTGCAGCCTTATGATTTTGATCCGATGTTCACAGCAGAAGAATTACAGGCAAGTGAAAACGTAATCTGAGTAAACAGGGTAGAAGACGATCCCGTTGATCCCAAGTCGCTCGTCCACAGAGGCTCAGAAACACTAACTGGTGTACATGTGGCAACTGTGATAATGTCTACGAAGGTGGAGTGTGTTTGACTGTTTGTTGCCACCGAGTGGATGATTTTGCGAAGCTTCTTTCATGCCCAGAAGGCTGTTTAACAGTCAATACAGACTTTGAAACTGTTTGCCAAAATAAAGCGACACTAAGAGCTACCTTAGTGATGAGGAACGACATCTGTGGCTATGCAAGGAACATTCCATTTGAATTGGATGTGAAGTAAGCCTAAGTTTGGCAAGGCATGATGTATGCTTAAAGTTACAGTCAGCCTACATTTTACTTTAACTTAGCCTAGGCCTAGCTTCAGTGTACTTGTTAGGCCTTCTTTCTAACAAAAATTTGAAGGAGAGAGAACTTGAGTTTCATAACTATGACCTTCAGATGCCTCGTTAATATTTTGATGTGGAAGTGCTTCAAAGTGAGTTGTTCCTCTCTGAAGTCATCGATATGGAATTCAAGCAAGTTACGTAATCAATGGCAGCACACAGTGTTTTTGTGGTGAGAGTTTAGGAGCCAATTTCAAAGTGAGCGTTTCCAGTCAAAAGTGAAGTGGGACTATTTAAAAATCAAGTTGTAGAGAGTTCTGAGGTTACTGAATAATATACAGTAAGTTGTCTTTGATCCCTGCCTTTAATATTCCTTTAAAGGCATTGAAGACTCGCCCCAAACCGTGTGCGGCCATCTGAAAAAGTTAACTTTCCGTTGCTTGCAAGTGACGTTTTGTTCGTGTCGCTACAAAATGCAGACAGTACAGTAATGAAACGTGATACCTTGTTATCTTTAGCTGGACCTGAGATGTCCATCGCTGCATTGTTTGTACACTGTGCTGTGGGTATTGACCGCAGCTGTATGTACTGACTATACACTAGTGTCTAATTAACGATGGTAGCAAGCTGTGTGTGTGTATTTTCTCGGATTGATGGTGGTGTCTAACACTTCTGTTACCCCTCATTCGAAACTAGGTCAGATTACCGGCATTAGACGTTTCTTTTTGCGCAAGTCTTCACACTCTTTAAGTCACTGTATGTACAGTATACAGTGCTTACAGTATATACTGTAGTACTGAAGGCACAAAGTCAAATTGCATTTTGCACATACTGTTAGATGAGACACAACAATAAATTTTACTTTCAGACAGCTCCCTGCATCAACTATGTTTCCAAATTTATCAATGGTGCTTTAATACTAAAAAATAGTCATGTTGAATATACGTATTGCATTATACCACCCTCCCCCCAAAAGCTGGGGGGGTGGGGCCATTGCTGTTTATGGATTAGCTTTCTGATATTAAAATATAAATAGCGTGTTTTCTCAATTATACTTTGTATCTCACATTTGTCTAGGCTTGTATTTATTGAGAATCATACAGAAGCTGATTTATTGTATGGTATGAGTCATTAGTGCTCATTTTAATGTCTGATTTGCTACTAATAAACAATGACTCACATGTTCAGAGTGAAGATGTTGCTTCTCAGCTGAACAAAGATTTGCCTTTAATACATGTATGTGTAGTACTTTAAAGTGAACTTGTACAGTGGTCAATCTTGTCACTAAATATAAGGGAGCTAGAGTACCTGCAAATGTTAAATATAAATCTGTGTTACAGTACAATATTACTGAGTTTATAATGTAAAATACTAACTACTGTGATTTACAGTACAATACTGAGTTTATAATGTAAAATACTAAAACTGCTGTATTACAGTACAATACTGAGTGTATAATGTAAAATACTAAACCTACTGTGTTACAGTACAACACTGAGTGTATAATGTAAAATACTAAACCTACTGTGGTACAGTACAATACTGAGTTTATAATGTAAAATATCACACTTCTGTGATTAAAATACAATATTATTGAGTTTACAATGTAAAATACTAAACCTACTCTGTTACAGTACAATACTAAGTTTATAATCTAAAATATTAAAACTATTGTGATTATAGTACAATATTACTGAGTTTATAATGTAAAATACTAAACCTACTGTGTTAAAGTACAATACTGATTATATAATACCTAAACTACTGTGTTACAGTACAATATTACTGAGTTTATAATGTAAAATACTAAACTACTGTGATAACAGTACAAATATTATTGAGTTTACAATGTACACACAAATAGTTTTTTTAATATGTTCCAATATATCGTACTGAGCTCAGTAGCCTGCTGTATTTTAATGAGTATTACCTCCTTCTGAGACTGACCATAAAAACTGAAGAGTAATGTCACTCAATCTTATTGCAAACAATACAGTACTCATGCTGAGCTGGTAAATTTATGTGTTTTTTTTTTTACTCTTTGGAGGTTGTGACTACGGTAGTACTACTGTACTCAGGACATTTAAGCTCGTCAAGCTTGTCAAGCTCGTAAGCTTGTCACTCGTAAATGTCCAAACCAGTAAGTTTTGGAATAGCAGTAGTACTTCTGTACTCAGAACAAATAACCTATTATGCAGGTCTGCCCAATTGGATATATTAAGAACATTTGAATGATATCCTTTATTGTCATAACAGATTTATTTTATGAAAAGATTAGTATGGATTGATTTTCATTCTTCTGTAAGTAACTCTGTTCATATACTTTATTCCTCTTATCTGTCTCCGATGCACTCTGATCTACATACCGAGCCTATAACTGGTAACATTCTTGCACGGTTTCCCCAATGCCCCCAAAGATACTCTCTACTCTCCAGGTTACTGTCCTTTCCTCCTAAATCTAGCATTCAAGAAGAGTATAATAAATTTTTTCCAGCTTGAATTTCATTCACCCTGATCAACTTTCTACTACTGACCATGTGACAGTGTTTGACTCCTTGCTATTTATGCAAAAGGATGCGATGGTGCGGGTGTGCGTGTGTGCATGTGTGTGACACCTTGGCTCGTAAACATGAGAACTCAACTACTGTATGGTGGGTGAACTTTGTATTTAGTACGTAGATGCACTAAATGGGGGAGGAGACCTCTATTGTATTCTGTGGAGGTCAAAGGTCATTTGAGGTCAACAGGTAAAAGTCTGAAAACATTGTAAGCACGATAACTAAAAACTGTAAAGTGGATGAACTGATTATGTAGTATGTGGATGCATCATATTAAGCAGATGAAACTCTTTGTTTTCTATGGAGGTCAAAGGTCAACAGAGGTTTTAGTGTGAAAACTTTGCAAGATGATAACTCCAACAATGAAGCTTGGAGTTACTTCATACTTGGTACAGTATGCTGTTGCACCTTATTGAGTAGAAGACACCTATTATTGTAAAAGGTCATTTGTGGTCAAGAGCGGTGAAGCTCTCAAACTCAAAAATGGAGAGCTTGAATTTTACATAAAACCATCTTATTGAGTACAAGTACCGATTTGTTTCTGCAGAGGTCAAAAGTCATTTGAGGTGGTCGGTGGTCAAAATGAAAGTAAATCTTACCCAAGTACAGCATTTTTGAAAATTGTAGTTGGGTGGATGTTGTCCCATAATAAATTTTACAAAGAACCATCTTATTGAGTACAAGGATTTGTTTCTGCAGAGGTCAAAGGTCAAAGGTCATTTGAGGTGGTCAGTGGTCAAAATGAAAGTAAATCTTACCCAAGTACAGCATTTGTGAAAATTGTTGTTGGGTGGATGTTGTCCCATAATGAATTTTACAAAGAACCATCTTATTGAGTACAAGAATTGAATTGTTTCTGCAGAGGTCAAAGGTCATTTGAGGTGGTCAGTGGTCAAAATGAAAGTAAATCTTACCCAAGTACAGCATTTGTGAAAATTGTAGTTGGGTGGATGTTGTCCCATAATGAATTTTACAAAGAACCATCTTATTGAGTACAAGAATCGATTTGTTTCTGCAGAGGTCAAAGGTCATTTGAGGTGGTCAGTGGTCAAAATGAAAGTAAATCTTACCCAAGTACAGCATTTGTGAAAATTGTAGTTGGGTGGATATTGTCTCATAATGTGTACTATACCTGCATTAAGGTAAAACAAATACTGCCAGCTTTGATACTTTCCTCCACAAAGTTGCACAGGTCACATTGGGTTTCCTGTCAATCTGTTTTGAGAAGGGGATGAGAGTGTGGCATTCTACAGCAATCTTATATTTTGCACGGACAAGCTAGCTGTCACATTTCACACTTGGAGCTACATGAAAATGTTGTCATGTAATAGGTCTCCATTTCTGAAACCTACTGAAAGCCTTCTGGCTTTCTGGTCACATTGGTTTCTTATTTTGAGTTGGTCATTTTACAGTGCAATTTTGTCATTTAACAGTGCAATTTTGTCATTTTACAGTGCAATTTTGTGTTCTTTTTTTTCTTTTTAATCACGTTGAGCATGCACTCTAATTCTCCTGATGTACAATCAGAAAATGTGCTGAAGAATATACTTACAGACAGTACTGTATACATATATCCATACAGTATGTACCTGTAGTGCAGTACAGTATATGTACCTGTACACAGTATATATGTACCTTTGTACCTGTACACCTGTACCTGAGCACAGTATATATGTACCTGTAGTGCAGTACAGTATATGTACTGTGTTTTAGTACTGTCTATATGCTTAAACATGCAGTAATAATATCATACAGTAACTTTGAGCTACTGTGACAGCTCCATAGTCTCTGTTAAATGTAATTGTGTCATGAATGTCAACAGTAGACAAATACTGTACCTTGCTGACATTTCTGTCAACTGACTCAAGTGTTAATTTAATTGGAAAGCCGCACGGATATGCAGCATCAACGGACTTGGGAAGAGTACAGTACTACAGTATTAAGTATTATCAGCAGAATCTGAGAAGCGTGGCAGATCTGCGCGTCGCTGCCTTTCTGTTTTTGTCCTCCAAAAAGTGGCAGTAAAATTCTAAGTCATGTTGTAGAGTTGAAAGTATAGGTATCACAAGATTATTTACCAGTAATTAAGTTTAAAGAGAGGTCAAAAGTATGTTTAAAAATAGAATGATCTCTTGATGGTATCAAGATGAATTGGTGAGTCTGTCTCAATGTATGACTATTGACTACAGCATGAATACAACAGGCCCATGGATAAAAATTGCCAGGAACATCATTCAAATACTACATATTCCAATACTGTTATCAGATGGCTAAATATGCCCCATAAAATTGTGAAATTATGTGGCCAATTTGTCACACATTATCTCCGGCTGGTGAGAGGTCACATCCTGTAGTACTGTCAATGTAATAAACTAAATCATTGCAGTGACAATCAAAATATCCTGACTAGGTACAGTAAAATGCAGCATTGCTTGCCCAGATAACAACATTCTGTATAGAAGTTGAAGAAATTCAATGAAAAGAACATCCACTCTACAACATAGTGCCTATTTTACATAGAACTTTGTTGAATGAGTGAAGGTACTTGATTGTTTATATTAATTTTAGCTTTTCATCTGTGCCCTACTTTCTGTACTTTTTTGATAAGTTCATTACCTCTAATTTGTTTACTACTTCTTCTTCGTTTGCATTTTACCTTTTATTTGTACAGCGGCCTTTAGAGCATTTTATATTTTATTGGATAAGGCGCTGGAGAAGTTCGGAATTTGAATATAAATATTATTAGTATCACTATTGTACTGTAGCTACTGTAGCCTACTTGCTGAGGAAAAAGGTTTGTAGCTGTTCAGTACTTCAGACAAGTTTAATCACTACTTGTAGGAATTTGGATGTTGAGGAAGGGTTCAAAAGGATGTAAAACAATGGCCAAATAGCTTGACTAATTAGAAAACGTCTAAACTTTGGAGAATTTAAATTTTATGTGGTAACTACACAGAATCCATCAGCATCTGTTCGATTCCACCTATAAAATAAGCCTCATGCATACATTGTAGGTAGATCTCCTTGCACATAATTGTAAACAATAGGTTGATCATAAACAATAGGATAATCATAAACAATAGGTTGATCATAAACAATAGGAGATAATAAACAATAGGATAATCATAAACAATAGGATGATCATAAACAATAGGATAATTCTGGATAATCATAAACTATAGGATAATTTAGGATAATCATAAATCAATTGAATCAATCCAGTAGTGTCAGCTCAGGAAGTAAGCTGCTTACAGCATGTTACATGAACAGTCCTTAACTGGTTTCTCTTTGTAACTTATGAGTGCTGTGCAAACAGACAAGTTCTATTTAATTTTGTGAAATATGGCTCCTAGAATGATTATTCCACAGTTCACAGTCCTTACCCGTCTCTTGATTGGTTCAGATGTCTCCAAACAGGCATTACTGATCTGTCTGCAGTTCTTAATTAAGCAACAAACATTGATGATTAAAAAAAAATGGGAAGGTCATGCAATTATACAAAGCTTTCAAGGCCATGGATGACCTAAATTAATTAACATGATCCTACTGTTAGCCTGTTATAGGGAAGAATATTAGCAGCATCTTCCTGCAGTAATGTACAGTATGTATTAGGTATTATGTGTACTGTAGTTAGCTGATATGCAGGCTGGTATCCCAGGCTGAGAGAGTTTACACAAGAGTGCAGGTACAGTGTTACAGGGAAATGTGTTAATGGTTGGAAATGATGCAAAGTTCTCTTCTAACTTCCTTGTGGAAGTGGCACCGAAGGGGAGTTGGCCTTGGAAAGGGGGGGGGGGGGACTGGGACAAGGAGCATTTGGACTAAATTGCCTAGACTTCAACAATATCTATCATCTTGAAATAAGGGTATGGTCTTCTCATTAGATGGATGAAACTATCAACATGCTAGCCCTCAATCACTTTTCTACTTTTGGATGCAAGCTGATAGCAAATTCATTTCTATCTGTTACAATTATACTGTACAGCATCAGATAGCTTTTGAAGTGAACCTAGATGTAGATTAACAAATTATTGGTTGGTTGGTATTTTGTGCTTAATTAATAAGCCATGTACAAACAATCCCATCCCTCTCCCTCCCCAAAAAATAGTTGCCGGGGGTCTTTGGAATAATTGCCTCCAGGGCTACTGTAAAAGTTAGCAGTTCGTCATCTGGAAAGGAATGACCTCAACATTAGATGGAGAACATTCAGTGGCGTCGTGCCCATTGGGGCCCGGGGGGGCACAGGCCCCCCCAAATTTTGTCAAAGGTGTCATAAAATTTTGTCATAATTTAAAAAAAAAAGTGTTTTCGAA